>JBBBDQ010000731.1:1132500-1310000 GCA_037127315.1 Ascarosepion bandense
TTTCGAAGCTAGCCATGTGTCCTAGGCTGCTTCATTCTACAGGTGATCTTGTATATATATTATTTTATTAACCTAGGTTTAAGCCTTTCGAGAATGATACAAATATAGATGCAACTGTTGTAGGTTCCTTGAATAACTCTTCCCTATTTTTGAAAATTGTTTTTTTGCTTTTGTAAAAAATCTTCTTTCATGCGTTTGAAAATCGGAAAAATCAGTTATTGTAAATAATTTCAAATATTGTTGAAATCTAGGTTGCGGAAATAACTCATTTCAAAATGAAATTATATATATATATATTTATATAAAGAGAGGGAGAAAGAAAATTAATCTTGAGAAATGAGTATTGTAAGCTATCTTCACTCTTTAGGGTTTGTTTCATTTACTTTGCTGCTGAATGCATAACAATGATGACCCCAAGAAACGTTGAAGTCAACCTGAATTAAATAACATTGCTCACGTTAATTTTATTAACGCTTTATCATGATATCGAGCACATTATCACACACACAAAAAAAATAAACACACTCAATCTGCTTGACTAAAATTATTTTCCAAGTTTATACTACTGAAAACAAAAAACCAGCAATTTTAGCACAAAATATCATTTCAATTTAAAACTATATATATACGCTCTCACACCCTGATTGAGCACTCTGGAAGAATGGTAGACTTTGAAAAAACAGTAGCTACTCTGGCATGTACGCATCGCTCATTCCGAAATGAATTAGAGCACTCTGGCTATTGGGCGTGTATAATGATAATGTATACGCTATAAAGTCTGCCTTCTTCTACCGAGCGCCCATAGCCCAGAAGTAGAATCTCTGACTGACACCAATTCGGTCGGGTTTCAATCCTGGGTTAAAATCAATCGGAGTCTAACCGTACTGATGAGTTGTGATACAGCGAAACAGATCTGTCTGCGGATGACTCTCTCTCTCTCTCTCTCTATATATATATATATATATATTATATATATATATATTGATTGATTGTTTTATTATTTAGTATCTGTTCATAATAAGATTAGACTAGTGCACATTTGTATTAAAAGTGTTCAATACAATTATATTGCGGAACTTTTGAATATTTTCTATTTGTAAACGAGTTATTACGTGACCTAGTTTTCTTCATGAGTGGTATCTTCAGGCGATTTGAATAACTGATTTTACCGTTTACCGTTTTATTTAAGAACGCTCGCGTAACAGTGCTTTTTTTTTAACGCTCACGTGGCAGGAAATTTTTGAACACGCAATTTTTAAAATTACAAGGAATAATGGCGTTTTCATCCATAGTTGTATGAACCTAAGAGGTATTTTTAGTTTGGTTACACTTAGTCATAATTTCCGTTCTTTCATTCAACAGTTCCCTTTTGTTTGGAAATAGCATAGTCTCTAACACTTCTTCTTGGCACAGTCTACATATTCTCCCACCGTTGTAAGGCTTGGCTGTTTTTACTATACTCCACGTTGTGTCTGGGCCTTTTTCCATATTTTGATCTTACGCGGCTAGCCAATTTTGTACAGTTTTTAAGTTTTTTTTTATTTTGAATGTAGACCTGTGATTGAACCACCTGGTTTAAAGGTGTCTTTGGTTGAACCCAAAAATATTTTATTTTGGCCATTTAAGTCATGGATCTTTGGCTTGTAAATGATTTCTTTTGTGTAGAAATGGACATTTATTTTTGTCCCTGAAGTTGCATTTTTATTAGTGGTTTTGTTTTGTACATAGCTATCTAAATTTCTGGCGTTTGTTTTTTAAATGGCCATATATATATATATATATATATATATATATATATATATATATATATATATAATTCTACAACCCCGCTCTCTCGTAGACTTACCTGTCACTTTTCTGATCAGAGCTCAATTAAACAATATTTCTTAGAACAACCTACCCATGTAGGTAAAATTCAACAGATTTTAGTCGATAACACAATAATACTCATTCATACACAAAATAAAAAGAAACTTCAGATATTGGGGGCCATCTACGTTAAATCAAAACAACCTACACTTAAAAAAAATCACATTTTAATCTGTTCATAACACATTACATTGCATTTAAATATATGGTTCTCTTAAAATTTCGGTTTTTCGCGCGGTGTGACGTCATAGAACCACAAATGTTTGAACTGCGTCTGCTATCCGGTGACTGTTATCGTAGCATAGCAATGTTTTATGTCAACACAAGATGAAATCATCTTTGATGGTGGATGTCTTTATGTTAAGGTCTCTGTAACCTCTCTGAAGATGGCTCATGTGAGCCGAAAGCTTAGAACCAGGATAATTAAAAAAATGTCCAAATGTACGACAATTTTCGTCAATATTTTCATCTGAAATTAAATCCAAAATACGATGTTTAGAACGGCTCATGATTAAACATAATAGACATTAATTGTCTGTTATATTTAACAGTATATGTTTAGAATTTATATATATATATATATATATATATATATATATATATATATAACTGTGGTTTGTTCAAATCTTTCTGTGTAAATATCCATTTATCTCTACTAATGTAATATATATCTGTTTTATTATCTATCTATCTCAGCAAGTCTATCTTCATAGCACTACCTAAGAAGCCAGGAGCAAACGAGTGTGAACTCCACAGAACCATCAGTTTGATGAGCCATATAACAAAACTGATCATCCGAAACCTGATGAATAGAGCGAGAAGCTGAATCAGGCCAGAGATAGGACAAGAACAGTGTGGTCTCGTTAAAGACTCGGGAATAAGTAATGTCATATTTATGATTAGGATGCTCTCCGAAAGGGCAATACAAATGAAGAAGGACTCATACCTGTGCTTCATTGACTATGCGAAGGCGTTTGACAAAATACGCCACAAAGAACTGATGGAGATGCTCGGTAGCCTGGACATATTTGGGAAAAAATTGAGAGTAATAAAGAATCTTTACTGGTAGCAAACCGCTTGCATACGGACAGGTAATGAGTTGAGTAGATATACGAAGATAGAAAGGGGCGTAAGACAGGGATGTGTCTTTTCACCGGATCTGTTCAACTTGTACAGCGAGAATATTTTGAGGACCCTACAAGTTCTGCCAGAGACAGCCGAAGTTCCTGGGACACGCAATGCGGAAGGATAGCTTGGAGAATTTGATACTAACAGGCCAGATATAGGAAAAGGAGACAGAGGAAAGCAACAGATAACATATTTGTAGGACCTAATCAGGCAGATGACGGAACGGAATGGTGTAACAGGAGAAGGCGTGCTCAGAGCCACCATGGATAGGGAAACGTGGAAGGCCACGATCGTCTACGTCCTGAAGGGACAAGGCACATAGAAGAAGATGAATCTATCTATCTATCTATCTATCTATCTATCTATCTATCTATCTATCTGTCGGATTTTGATGCACTTAATATATCTTTCACTTCCTGACTGTTTATGTGTCTTTAACTACTATATATCTAAGAATCTTTTTTGCCCATTCATATCTATCTATCTATCTATCTATCTATCTATCTATCTATCTATCTATCTATTTTTAAAGAAAAGTAATTTTTATTTACAAAGTTAGTAAGAAACGTGTCACTGAAATACTGTCCATCTCTCGCCAGTACCTTCTTACATCTTTCAGCTTTTGAATTCCACGTAAAAAAAAACAAACAAAAAACAAAAACAAAAAAATTTACACATCTTTTGAAGCTAATCACGAGTCAAAAAAGAAACGTGCTGCTCAGCCAGAACTCGTGCCATAGATAAAAACAATTGATAATCGGACTGGGCAATATCTGGTGAATATAGTGGCTTGCCTAGGACTTTCCATTTAAGCGTTGACAAGTAGATATTCACGCGTTTTGCCATATGTAGCCTGGAGTTGTCATTTGTGGGGGCATTTTCATTTCGATGCACGTCTCAAATGCCTCAACTTTAGTCGATAGCGATGTACTGTGATGGTTTAAGTCGGTTTGATCAGCACATAATAAACTACACCCAGCTGATCCCACCAAATGCAGGGCAGAAATTTCCAACCAAGGATATTCGACTCTGCCGCCGATGTTGATGCATGGCCAAGCTTATCCTATCATGTTCTACACTTAGGGTTATTGTATTGTATCAAATTTTCATCACCGGACATGATACGATGAAAAAATTCTTTCTTTCCTTTTCTGCCGTTGAGCGTGACAAGACGCCGTTCAACGTCTCTCGCCTTAGAAACCCGAATTGAAATCAGTCGGCGATTCTACTTCTGAGCTATGAGCGCTCTGTAAAGGAAGGCAGACTTTAGAGTGTTATGTATAATGTAAACATACGCCAGTAGACGAGAGTGTTCAAATTCATTACTGAATAAACGATGCGTAGATGCGTAATTAGCTACTGCTTTTCAAAGTCTACCATCATTCATAGTGTTCAGTTGGGGTGTGAGAGCATAAATAATCTCATATATATATATATATATATATATATATATAAAGAAAGGAAATATATATATATAAAGGAAAATATATATATAAACTCAACAGATCTTCTTAAGCATTCATAAACTATAGTATATTTTTATTAGTTTTAGCACCCATCTCTTCAGATAGCAAATATACACCAAATCGGTTGAGTTTCGATCCTGGCCAGAAGAAAGTGGATGTGTCTAGCCACACTGATGAGCTAGACACTGATGAGCAGGCTTGTATGTGGATGACTAATACATATATATATATATAAATGGTTTAATTTTAGAAGAACTTTAAAAAATCAAGACGTCAAAAGGTATGACACAAAAAAATTTTCCTGGTGTTATGAGGTTAGAGTATTAAAAATGGAGATGTGTAAGACAATGACAAAGTAAAGAACACGTAAACAAATTCCATCAAAGAATATTCTACACGAAATGTAAAACTAAAAATGAATTAACGCTGGGTAAACTCAAAGTCCTATTTAACAGGTAGTTTGAAATGATATTATGACAGAATTTAAAACTAATTTAATTTCGCTAGTTTAATAGCTGGCGTGTTTATTAAAATGTGATTATTCTAAATACGCATTAAAACACACACACACACACACACACACACACACACACACACACACACACACACACACATATATATATATATATATATATATATATATATATATATATGCAATATCGCAATAGCAAACGAATAATTAGTAGTTTCTATACTTAAGTCTATAGGTTAATATTGGTTGGGCACCTCGAGCTCGATATGATGTAATGGTTAGCAAGCTTGTCTCGCTAGAATCATTACAATTGAGTAGTAAGTTTGGTGCTCACTAGGTGTCCCTTACTTTCGGCCTTGTGTCACATCTAAGTGGCGCTTAGTAAATCAACTATAGGTTAATATTGGTTGGCCATGGAGACATCTACAATCTTTCCACTATGTAGTTGAAAGATTTTTTTGTGATGAATTTACCCGAAAGAACGGAATGCAGGCGATATACTTTTTTGACCGAAGTTTAAATAAAAATATATTGATTGACAATATCATCAAAGACATGAAGAGAAGAAAACTACCCTATCCACATTCATTACTTCAAGGAATGCTGTTACTAGATATCATGAATCATCTTACTTTAAAAAAAAAAAGAAAAAATTCTTCAAAATAATAGACATAAGGTCTAAGCAAACATATTTATTGGATATACATCTTCTGAAGCCAAATGGTGGTTCTGGTGACGGACGCTGTTATCGATTTCGATTAATGAGTGACGAACGTTTCTGATATTTTTTTAGTTTGCCCTGCTATTTAACCTATAGATGGGAGATGAAAAATGTTTAAATATACGTTTAATAATAGATGGTCAGTGATTTCGACCATTAGCATGGATCAGGCTAGTCAACATGAAAGTAAAACACTGCGCCTCCTCGGATTAACTCTCGAATCAGACCTCAAGTGGAATAACTATATAGAATCCATAGCTAAATCCGCTGCTAAGAAGGTCGGTTTTCTGTTTAGGGCCAGGAAGTTTTTCCCGTCCGAAACAATTCTGCACATATACAAATCTACCATCCACCCGTGCATTGAATATTTCTGCCATATTTGGTCGGGTGCTCCTGCTATCCACCTAGGTGTCCTTGGCCATATCCAACGGAGAATCTGTAATGTGATAGATCCTTCACGCCTGTGGAATTCCATTTCATTTACTTGCTTTTCCGACTCCTACAATCTTCAAGAATTCAAATGTAAAGTCAATAGTCATCTCCTGTCTCACTAACTTAGATCCTCTCTCTCATGCTTTTTTCTCCGTCCACCCCACTCTCATCGGCATTCTCTTCCTTCTCATATCTTCTTCCTGACACTCCCTGTAACCTATCACTCTTTCTCATAACTTTCCTTTTATGTACCCTCCTGCACAACAGTGGCAAGAAAATGCCTTTCTTTGGCCAACATGATTATAAAAAAATACGGTTTTACATGTGGTGAGTAAGTACTATTAACTAAATTACGTGTAACATCTAGAAAGTGAACTTTTTTAAAGTTGATTTTTACTTAAATACTTTTTTAAGAGTAAAGTTCTTCAGTATTCTATGTATGTATTTACGGATTTTATCTACTTTCGTTTTAGTTGAATTATGTATAATCATGTGTCCATCATCTCTATACAATCCAACATCTGTTTAAAATATACTACATTCAGAATATGTTCTACACACACCCATACATATAATTAAAAATCATATCTACACATATCCACCAACTTATAAATACACATGTACACAAAATGTACAAACAAACCTCATACATGCACACACACTACTACAATTTCCTCAATGATCCAACAAATCGGAAAAGGAATAATTTGGTGCGCACCACCATTTAGCTAAATGGTAAGTCCCAACTAAGGCAATAAATTACTTAATCTAGTTCAAAAACACTTTTCAAATAATAATCCCCTTAGCAAAATCTAAACTTATTTATGAATGAAACTTTGTCTCTGTGTGTGTCTGTGTGTGTATCCGTTACCTATAGACTCCGAAACGGCTGAACCGATTTTCTTGAAAATTTACACAGTTGTACTATAAGCGTCTTCGAGTGTACTTAGCTAGGTTTTGTGTCGAGGTACCCCCGATAAATATCGAAAATCGATAATCGAAAAAATCGGGTTATAGAAAGAGTGGTCCGATTTTAATCAAATTTGATACACTCATAGACAAAGACATAAGAAACGATATTCAGAAGTTTCAAGGTTGCAGTTCTTACAATAGTGCAAAAAATCGATAATATATATATATATATATATATATATATATATATATATATATATATATATAAGGCACGATGTTTGTGTGTGTATCTGTTTATCTGTCTGTATGTCCTTAATACAAATCAACAATTTTTATCCGATTTTCACCAAACTTCGCACAAATATTCTTTAGGCTGAGTCTGAGCTCCAAGACCATAGATTAGTTTTAAAGCTTTCATTACACCCAAGCAACACCGGGCTATACTGCTAGTTTTAATAATAAAATCCTAAAAGAACGTTATTTTATTAATTATAACCTTCTCTTTTCCAATCTTTTCACTCTTTTTTTTATTCTCATTTTCTTTTCAATTGGAGCAGATAGTCTAAACTATCGCCCGGTTCACACTCCACCCACGTCTATTGAACAGGTGAAGAAGCTCATCCCTTGTTTCCTGTTTAGGTTGTGGTTTCCGGTTTTTCTCTTTTCCAATCTTTTCACTCTTTTTTTTTTTTTTTTCAATTCGAGTAGATAGACTAAACTATCGCCCGGTTCACACTCTACCCACGTCTATTGAACAGGTGAAGAGGCTCATCCCTTGTTTCCTGTTTAGGATGTGGTTTCCGGTTTTTCTCTTTTCCAGTCTTTTCATTCTTACGTAGCCCCCTGCGCATCAGTGGCGTTTTCGCCTTGCTTGGGGTGATATGATTAAAAAAAAAACTTACCATAAATAATGATAATAACACATTTTC
Organism: Ascarosepion bandense; assembly: GCA_037127315.1. Taxonomy (NCBI): domain Eukaryota; kingdom Metazoa; phylum Mollusca; class Cephalopoda; order Sepiida; family Sepiidae; genus Ascarosepion; species Ascarosepion bandense. The sequence goes on from JBBBDQ010000731.1 coordinate 1,140,430, forward strand.
TTGCAATTTTCATGACCCTAATTCTGCCTTATAGATTCAATAGTATACCAAGCTACCATTACTCCTACTGAAAATCCGAATCTTATCAAACATTATATTGGATGTACTAAGGATAATTTTAAGTCTGGATTTTGCCAGAACAACTTATCTTTCAATAATAAAATTTATAGTAATTCTATTTTTCTCTCTTTAAATATTACTGGCAATTGAAAGATGCAAATAAAACTCCTACAGAAAACATTAACTAAAGCTAGAATATGCAAATCTTTTCATGAAATATGTTTCTTTTGCTTACAAAGAAAGTCCATGTAACAAAATTCCCAAAAACTAAATAATTGAACCAAAATAATGAAATCAGTAATTTTTGCCACCATAGAATTTTCCATACTCTTAAATATGTCTGAAATTATCTCATTTTTATCTTAATATTTTTACTATTTTTTATTAAATTTTAGCTTATTTTACTGGTAATATTTTAAAATTACTATCTTTTATTTTTACTTACTAACAAATTTTCTTTTAATATAATTTTTATATTTTTCATACTATTTTTATCCTCTATGTCGTTTTTGATTTTATTTTATTTACTTTATTCTGTTCTGTCATTGTTTCGATATTGCTATCACGTTTGTCTGTCTTTTCTCTACTTTTTTCTTTTTTTCCCCTTTATTTTTTTCCTTTATTGTTTTCTCGTTTTCCGATTTAACATTTTTGATTGTATATATTTCTGTTGTAAAAAGCATGGAAACTATTATTTATGAGGTTTACACACACAATTGTTTGAAATGTCATAACATACCAACCCTACTTAAATCATCTCATTGGATGACCCCTTCATTCTTATGTATTTACTGATTTATTTTCTTTTTTAAATTTTAAAATCTCATCTATATATTATTTCTAAGTAAATTAAACACATTTTATTGTTTGATGATGGTGTTTTAACACCGAAACTTTATAGCCATTGAGTTACATTGTACTATAATAATAATAATAATAATAATAATAATAATAATAATAATAATAATAGGGCTTTAAAACTTTCTTCACGGCTTTATTAAGATGACACTTTCCAAAAATGGATATTCTTTAGACATTTTGGATTCTGTTATGCGTCATGTCATCGACAATTTTATAAGGTTAAAAAAGTAGTTAAAAAACGTCCAATTTATTTACGTCTACCTTATATAGGAACAGATGATGAGGTTTTAGCTGGGCAAATTTCTCAGTCTGTTGGCAAATGTTATTTATCGGTCAATGTTCGTGTAATATTTTTTACACGGCAAATTCTTTCCTCCATTCGTAAGGAATTTTTAACTCCACTTCATATTAGTTCTGTAATTTACCAATTTCAGTGTGGTTGCCGATGCGACTGCATAGATCTCAGCGTCTGGATCAAAGAGTTAAACAGAATTTACCTCCCAAATTTTGGACTCAACCGCAAGTAGTAGGCAACTTGTGAATACTTCTGGATCTTCATTGACACAGCATGTTATTAATAGCAGGAATTGTGTGATTGGATTAAGTGGTGAGAACTTGACAATTTTATCAAGGTCCCACTCACTTTTTCATTTAAAGGTACTCGAGTTCATATATCCCGAAGATCCCGAAGGCCTTTTCTCTGTAAGCGGAGAGAATGCCTTTTGGGTCTGAGTGTGATTGGACTCTAAATTTCCTTGAATTTTTTTCCCCTCAGTTCTCATTTCATCTTTAATTACGATTAAAAAATCCCAGAAATTAAAAACTTGATAAGCTCTGGGCGAAACCGGTTGTTTTTTTTTGGTCTTAGTTTTTATTATACCATCAAAAATCCAATTATTTCTTGCTATTATAAACTTTGGCACCGTGAAGTATCTTTTCAAATCTCTCTCTCTCTCTCTCTCTATCTCTCTCCCTATCTCTCTCGCTCTCTCTCTCTCTCTCTATATATATATATATATATAAGTACAATATTAATAAAGACTAAAGAAAAACTTATCCAAAGTAAGTTTCCTTTTGCTTTTTTATCATATATATATATATATATATATATATATATATTATTTCAAATGTTCTTCTACTGGATGCACTTATTTGAGTCGACGCCCAGTTCTATTTCAAATATGTTTATTTCTTCTACCGGTATCCACACTCGAGAAAAATCATCTAGTTCAGCGTACCTTTCGGTGTACTTTCATAGCTCGGCAATGAAGAACTTGACATTCAAGCAAGATTCAATTTTCCTTTAAATCATACTCGGTCAGATTTTCTGGATAGGTTTCTTAAAAATATGTCGGGTTAAAAGATAATATCCATTAATGTTTCAGAAATATTTGGTTTCGGATACGAAGCTGAATAGATATTCGTTTTTGGATACCTAATGTTCTTTTGTAAATGTTTGGCAGAACAGGGATTAGGGGAGACAGCGTTAATTCTTGTTTAGAACTAAAAAGAAAAAGAAATTACGGAAATCCCTTTTCGCCCACGTTCGGAAGGAACACGGCATACAGAAGAAGCAAAAGAATGGTCGAAATCTATCAATGAGATAACTGGGCGAAAGGAACTGTCGAACGAATGAAATTCGTATAAATGCAAAGAGAAAGATTAAATACGAATTATAACGCTAAGCATCATGTTAGGCAAAGCGTGGGTTACAAAGCGATGGACGAAAACATCAAGCAACAAGAGAATTCAGTCAAAGGTTATTAATCTGTTTGCTTTATGTAAACTCAAGATGGAAAACGTAAGGATATTTTTCTTTTGTAAATTACGAACGTAACTCACCGAAAACGTTTTATATCATTTTTTAATTTCATGTCCGTAAAAGATGCCTTTCAAAAGCTAACTATGTTACTGAGAGACAAGAAAATCTCATTGAAAACACAGAAAAGAGTGCTGGACTGCTATATGATAACTGGTCTTCTGTATAGCAGCAAATATTGGACGATCTTTTCAAGGATGAAGGAGAATCTCGAGGCAGCAGAAATGTGGTTCTACAGAAGGATACTGAGGATGCAATGGGCCGAGCACGTGAGCAACGATGAAGTAAAGAAGAAGATTTTAAAAGAAATCTTATACCTAACATCAGGAAGAGACAGCTGAGGCTCCTAGGATATGTAATGAGGAAAGAATGTCTGAAGAATCTAATACACACAGGACGAATAGAGGGAAAGAGAGACATTGGAAAGCAGTGCGAGACATTTAATGGGCCTCAGCAAATAGATGGCGGAGCAGGGTTTGAGAGAGATAGCAGGAGGAAAAATATTAAAAGCGACAGGGGCAAGTTGAAGTCCATAATCGTCTACCTCCTGAAGGGACACGGCACATGATGAAGATGATATGATCCTGTTATTTCATTTTTGAATAACGCTTCCAGTTGGAGCTATCTTAGAGCTGAAATCATACAAATGTATATTACTATTTTTATAATAATAATCTCCTATGTTCCGTGTTTCTTAACGACGTGGGCGATTATAGCTATCCACAATCTCCTTTCCTTTAGAGCTCTTACCATGATTTTTCGTTTTGCCATATAATCCCTCTTCTAATCAAGCACAAAAACGCGCGTGTTAAGTAAATTACTCACTGACTCCACTGCCTCTCTTGCTTTCAATACGCCATGCGAGTGTCAAATTTCCCAAAGCTTCTTTCCTTATTTTGCGTCATGAAAATTTCAGTTTTCTTTCTAATTTTTTAAAATGTCACTTTCAAATACGGGAATAAAGCCACTAAGACGTAGAAAAATTAACGGCGTGTGAAAGAATACAAGAAAAAGGAGAAAATATTAATGAAAGAGAGATAGAGAGAGAGAGAGAGTAATAAAAAGATAGAAATAAAGAAGAGAGAAGATAACTATTGGAAATGAATTTAAATATTTGAAGATCAAACTTAATTGAAAAATAACAAGCTGGGAAAGAGTTCCCCTCGTGAGAAGTATGAGAGAAGGAATTGTTAACAAAGAACTTACGGTTATTTATAAACCTTTCAAGTGTAACATTATGAGATCTTGCATCCAATCTAATACTGCGATTGAAATCATAAAGCCCAAGAAAAGAATACAAAAATTGTCTATTTATCTGAGATGAGGCATTGTCAGTATTTGCACTATTTACATTGTCTGACCTGTTGTCCTCATCTTTGTTGCCATATGCACGATGTTTCTACGCTCCGTTCATTTTCAGGTGATTAGAAATTTGAAGTGGTTTCTCTGTTGTATTCATTTCTATTCTTCTTTTATGTTCCATGTCTTTTCAGGACGTAGGCGATCATGGCCTTCCACATCTCCCTATCCCTGGTGTCTCTTAGCACGCTTTCGCCTTTGCACCATGCAACACTCGTCCCTTCATCCACCTGATCAGGTCTTTCAAATATGTTATCCACTGCTTTCCCCTGTCTTCTTTTCCCTCTTTCCGGCCTGTTAGTATCAGGTTCTCTAAGCCCTTCTCCCTCATAGAATGTCCCAGGAACTTTAGTCGTCTCTTCTTGATGCTCAGTAATTTCCTTTTAGTTCCCATTCTTTCCAAAACCTTGTCATTGCTCACATGCTCGGTCCATGATATCCGCAGCATCCTTCTGTAGAACCACATTTCAGCTGCTTCAGTTTTCTTTTCATCTTCGAAGATATTGTTCAACATTCACTGCCATATTGAAGAACCGACCTCACATAGCAATCCAATACTATCCTCTTTGTTTCTAGCGAAATTGTCATGTTTCTTAATATTTTACTCAATTTCTGGAATGCTTCCTTCACCATGCCAATTCGCCTTCGGATCTCAGTATCGCACTTTCCGTCTTCTGCTATAACACTTCCCAGTTATTTAGATTTAAGATATTAAATATGTGTTGTTTACATAAGTCTCAAAGTTAGAGCAAGCTAACTCACATATATGGTCGCCCAATAATCACAAAGACAGTATTACGCTACAGGCGAATTGATAGCTGCCAAGGCTCTGTGTGCCACCACGCTTCCTTGTGGATATAATTGACCCATTAATAGGAAATTAATCGTATAGACCCATCGTATATCCCAAACTGTCTGCTTCGTAGAAATAATCAAAGATGCTCCCTTTCAATTCAAACAAACAGTGAGTTTGGATGTGGTGAGTTTGTTCACTAAGGTACACACAAAGGATGTACTGTCGGCTGTTAGGCACAGACTAACCTCGATCTCATTCCTAGGAAAACTTACCATTATACCAACAGATAACTTGACGGAGATGCTGACTTTCTGTACACAAACAACACAATAGACCTGGCAAAGCGGAAGCCATACTGTCTGTCTGAGTATTGTTTATGAGCGGTGAGATGAACGATTTCATCATTGATGATAGCCGCAAACACTTTGCCAAAATAAGGCGATAATTAGAGGAATCCAAGTGTTTTCCTGAGTTCTTAAATATAAGCATCACAGAAGAGGACTTCCATCAGGTAGGAAAATAGGAAGCAAACAGTCAGTAATTATAGAGTTTAGAGAGGACAGAGGAGAGTTCAGTGGCATATTTATTCAAGACAATGACCGGGATTCTGTCACCTCTGCTCTGATTTATGGGGATTAATTTTTAAAATTATCTTAGCGACCACAGAGCTGGTTATGTAAACATTCCTCAGTATAACCTCGGTTCTAAGAGTGAAGTCGGTTGCAGATACTCCAGACGAATGAAATGTGGAGTTGGAGAACATTCTACAAGTAAAGCACTCGGCCTTGTCCACAGTACCTGTGAGGACCTCAAAGTTATTGATTAATGGTGGAATAGCGGATTTGTTGTTGTTCATCACCCATTTCCAGAGCCGCTAGTATTCTTTAGTTCCGAATTTGCGGGCTGCTATACGCTGCTTCTCAGCAAACAACAACTTACCGTCATTTAATAACCTCTTACACTCATTAAGAGCATAGGCAAATAAACGCCTATTATGGTCAGACGCGTAGGCGAAAGAAGTGAGTCCTGTGGGTAATAGCGGCAGTGCAGTCAAGAGAGAACCTTGGGACGAATGAGGTTTAGTACGTAACTTCCTGACCTGGATGAAAGCATCGATGCCAGCTTTCACCCAGGTGGAAACCTCATAGGCGCAGTCCTCAACGGGAAGGCTAAAAACCTTTTGTCACATAGGAAATCGGGGCGGGGAACAATTCCCAGTTTGCTCTTTGGTAGCATTAAGAAATTCTGTTTGTAGGACGTTCTTGGGGGAGTGGGAGTGGGAGTGGAGTGAAATATTAATGGAAGCAACTGCATGATCGAAGTTTCCAATAGAGCAAAGCTGCAAGGCTTGGCAAGAGTCAGGGAGAGGTAAAGCAGAGATCTAGCAGAGAAGCGTGTCCTGTTGTGATACTGAGGAAACGCGTGGTAGAATTCACAATTTGCGTAAGTGATTAAGTAATTACAAAATTCAGGATCGGTTTTTCAGCCACTTAGAATGGTGGGCATTAAAATCAATGAACACAAATATGTTAACGAAAAGGTAATTGCCTTATGTATATTGTCAGATATACTTTCTAAAAGAAAGCAGTCAGAAGAGAAACGGTAACGGTACAAAAAGAAAAGATAGCTAACCGATTTTAGAATGAATGACGGAGACACATGTATGGGTGGTCTGATAATTCGAGAGAAGTCACTCTAGCTATAGGGAGTTGTTCACTGAAGTAAACTCCCAGACCATGCATATGGACTGTGGATCCTTCCTTAAAAGGGGAAGGTAGTCAGGTATCGAGAAGGCAGAGTAGAGGCTTGAGGAGTTCGCGAAAATGTCAGGAGACTTTTCATGGAGGAATGATTCCACGCTGCAGAAGTTGGTACGCATACCCCGAATTTTTGTGAAATGTTGAGTCCTTTAGGTGATTTTGGTTTTGTTTCTTGAAGTGCTATTGTTCATTTTGTGTTGTTAGAAAGGAGAGAGCCCACAAGTAGAGGTGGCAGACGATCATTGACGATCATTGACTGAAGCGCTTGCAGAGAAACCTATCCATGGCTGTCATGGTACTGTAAGGACCCAAATATTATGCAACTGCTGATTAGAGCAGTGGCTCTTGACGTTACGCAAGAGTTAGGGCTTCTAACTAACAGTCGGAAGCAACAACCAGAAAATTGCCAACCCGGTGCACACATAATGAAGAGTCGTTGCCATCGATCACTCAGATCACAGAAAAATCCGAGAGCACCAATATTGAGGTCTGAGAATAGAGAACCGGGAACTATTTCCTAAGCAGACAGCCTCTACTCCTGTTCAGTAAAAGTGGGAGGAGTGTAAACCGGGCGATAGTAGGGTCTATCAACCCCTCCAATTAAAAAAAATTAAAGTTAAATTTACTAGGTTTTAACTTAGTAAAAATTCAGAAAATCACGTACTAGTTCAGTAAAGAGCTTCAAGCAGCAGTAGTGAATAAAAACAAAGAGAAAACACCTAAACACATCTCAGAATTGGAGAGGCTGGCCACCAACAAAATGATAGGGTCATAGAAAAAAAAAATAGAAAAAAAAATATCATTACCCAGAATTAAAGAGGCCAGTTAAGTTTAAATGATGACACATTCGACGGACAATTTCACTTTTTTTTGGCAAAAACCAAATCGAGTGGAATGATTAAATTTAGTCTTAGCTACCCTATAAATGCCACACTGGCTGGAGAAGTTGGGGTTGGAATCATTCACGTAGGAAAGGGAATGGCAGATACATATCGAAACTGAAAATAGAATTTAAAAAAAATAAATTCTAGTCCCTAATGCAAGAGATTTTTCTAACAAGTTAGAAAATCCACGTAATAGCGAATATTGATTTAAAAAATAAAGACAGGAAAAAAACAGATTGGAAAAGATCAAATAAAGAAAAATACACGAAAACAACTTAAATTTAAGAAATTTAAACAAAAATGAAATAAACGCTAATTTTGATTAGATACGAACGAAATGATAGGTTGTTGGAAAGAGAGCAGAAAGAAAAAATATCACAGCTCAGAATTGGATAGGCCAGTTAAGTGAAAATGATGATCCATTTCGACGGACAGGTTCACTTTTTTTTGCAAAACAAAAAAAACAAAACAAAAAAAAACAAATCGAGCGGGAAGTAGTCAGCTGTAAGGAGTGATGTGATCGCAGAAATTGTCTCCTGCTGATATGGCATGGTGCAGAATCCTGTTTTCAGACACAGGATCTTCCAGGAATCAACCTATTGATCCAGGGGCAGCACTATCACCACAAGGCACTTGATATAGTGTTAAGTTGGCATAATGTCGGCATGACTAGTGATTAATACAAGCACCATGATGTTGACTACATAATTATCATCAAACTCTCCGAATCCTTTGCCCTCACCTCATATTGACATAGAAAAACAAAATTTACAAACGGATATTGACAACCAAAAACAAAAATATTCAAATTAGAGCTTTCGACGCGAATGACAAACAATACAACATGCCGTTTCTAAATTTCCGGTGGAGTGGATTGCGTAATGGTTTTTGTTTTTTCTCATAGACGGTGCCCAACTGACCCGACTATGCTCTGCACTGGACAAAATCAAAAACAAGCAACGAAATTAAATACATAAAGTGGCGACAATTTACCCATCGAGCTTTGTTAACTGATTGAAGAATTAGTGGTTGTTTTAGACATGACTGCTAGTGCTAGTAAGATTGTAGAATCACAGACTTTAACTTTAGAATATTACTTCTCTTTTTATTTTATTCAAATTTATTTTTTGTTATTTGTATTAGATAAACATTTGTAAGTGTTGTGTTCTATTCTGGGGGCGACGGATTAGACATTTTGTAAAATTTATATAATCTTTAGATAATGTCATGCAGCTGACTAAAAAAAAAAAACAACGAAAAGAACAGCAACAAACGATGCTAAATTCGATGTTCGGTTACGAATTCTTTTCTTTTACTTCCAACCGACGTCGAATATATTTGCTACCAGCTTGTTTCAAGAGGTACTATTTTAAAATAAATAAATAAATAAAAATAATTGAAAAAAAAAATGGAAAATAAGATCCAGTGTTTTGGCGATGCGTTGTTTCAAAAATAAATTTCCTGTTGTTTTGTTACAGAATTGTTATAGACTTTCGACAACTCGATGGAAATGAATGATTCTTTTCCGGTCGGATATGCCAGGAAATAATAATTCTTACGCAAGAATTCATGTCTACTTCTCTTCAGAAAGGTGTATTTGTGATGTGCTGTAATAAGTATAAATGTAAGCAGAGATCAAGTCTTAGAAATCCGAATAGGTCACAAACTAATAACACACACACACACACACACACACACACACACACACACACACACACACACACACACACACAAAAGCACAAGTGCTTTTTTACGATCACCAAAGTGGCGTAATGTCGAGCCTGATAAGTACAAACATGGCTGACCGCTTTGGAATACCAGGTGTTATAATCTTGGATAAATCACTAGTGTAAACGATAACGGAGAAAAACTGGGGATCAGAAGCCCTAGTTCCAATTTCAGTGGTGTACGCTATACCTATTTACGTGCAAATAAAATATATAAAAACATTATAACTAACCATAAAATAAATATCAGTCAGTCAGTTAAGTGCCATACGTGATACACGCTCGCGCTATCATGTCTCTTTCGAGACATAATCGCCCAAGCATGCATCACGCATGACACTTAACTGACATATAAGCATCCATGACTGACTGAAGTAAGCTGCCATTTATTTCCGTGGTAGGCTGGTTACCAACCAAGTCTACAGATCCCAATTTGTCCTGCTATTCAGGCCAGGATGCGCGCTGTGGTGCAGTTCATATCGACTCGCAACGACAAAACGGAGTGCTGAGTTCGAATTCCAGTTGAATCCCTTGCATTCACTTACGCGCAAATACCCTTGGGAAAAGTATTAATCCGTCTCTTCCCTCCACTTATGGATTAAATAATAGAACAGATTGGGTTCTATAGCTTTCGCTGGCAACCAGTCTACCACAGAAAGCAATGGCAACCTACTGCGGGATAATACTTTACCCAGTCAGTTATGTCTCGAAAGAGACATGATCGCCCAAATCGTGTATCACGTATGGCACTTAACTGACTGACTGATTCAGCCCATAACTGGAGGGAAAAGAAATGGATTCATACCCAACCCAAGGTCATTTGCACGTAAGTGAATGCAACGAATTCATTTGGAATTCGAACTCAGCTCTCTGATTTCTCATTCCGAGCTGATGTCCTCTGCACCACAACGTACAAATAAATATAGAATATTAAAAAATGGTAGAAATAAACAGAAACACAGCTTTGTGTTTTAGTTTATCCCACCTATAATCGTAATGTTCAATCGAATATTGGAAGAATTTCCCCAAATTTGATTAATAAACACTTCTGCAATACTAAAAAAAATTTAACAAAAATATTGTAAAGATCAGCTATTGCAGCATTAGAAACATCGAAAATCGATATCCCATCGTAACAATATTTAACTGAATAACTTTATCACAAAAAGAAACAACAAATTTAATCAATGTAAAATGAATAAATGAAACTGCCGAAAAAATACTATTTGTAGCCAGTGTATGACTGATAATAACGAATACCGAGCTAGTATACATTCCGGTGACGATTTCAAATTATATATTCGGCCCGCTAAAAATCCTTGGAAACTTCGTTTCTCTCAACATCGAATGACTGGCAATTAAAGAATGTTGGTAATATACCCATTATCACGTCGTATATTATCGCTAAAAACAAGTCTTACAATGGGAAAGGCGATAGATGTAAATTATATCTTGTAGACAAATTAGACACTTTAAGCTTAAAACACTTAGATAAAACTAAATTATCAAACAAGAGAAATTAATTAATGTTACATGTTGGCATAAAAATAAATACCTTTTAAAATACATTGATTCAGATTAATTTCTAATGTAGAGTATAACCGTCACCAATTTCTTATCCTATATCAACCATATATATTTTATCTTTTATAGTTTTAGGTTCGTTTATTTTAATACTGAAAAAAAAAACGACATTTACAGCCGTATGTTTTTTAATCTAAACTTATTTATAAATGGAACTTTGTGTGTGTGTATGCGTGTGTGTGTGTGTCCCTTAACTATAGACTCCGAAAGGGCTGAATCAATTTTCTTGAAAATTTACACAGTTGTACTATAAGCGTCTGTGAGTGTTCTTAGCTAGGTTTTGTGTCGAGGTACCTCCGATAAATATCGGAAAATCGATAATCGAAAACATCGAGTTATAGAAGGAGTGGTCCGATTTTAATCAAATTTGATAGCCTCGTAGACAAAGACATTAGAAACGATATTCAGAAGTTTCAAGGTTGCTGTTCTTGCAATAGTGCAGAAAATAATAATTATATATATAATATAAACGGGCTGAAAAAATAGACATACAGGGAGATAAACAGACACACACAAACATCTTGCTTTATATATATATATATATATATATATATATTTATATATATATATAAAGCAAGATGTTTGTGTGTGTGTCTGTTTATCTCCCTGTATGTCTATTTTTTCAGCCCTTTTATTTTAGTTTTTGCTTTGGGTTTGGCTTTAAGTAGGTATAATTGTAGTTCTTGGTCTCAGCCATGATACCATTTACTCAGATGACTTATTTAGCCTTCAAAATTCAGTTTACGCCGAAAAAACTTATTTGATATCGATACTAGGAATTCAAAATTTGACTTACATCCATTCATTTTTCTTTCAGCCTATTGTTTCGCTTTAACTGGAAAAAAAACTATTGCTTTTTAGTCTTTCGTGCCAACGTCCAAAGAGTCTGAGCTTTTAAAGCTTTCATTACACCCAAGCAACAACAGGCTATACTGCTAGTATAAAATAAAACCATTAATAAACATGTATTTTAAATACGAAATATAAATGTCGTCTATTTTAAACACAATCTTTTCATTGGTCCGTTTGTTAAAACAAAACAAATTAAATAAATAAGAAATAATAAAAATAAGGCATTAATACCTGTTTATTTTAAATATAAGATAAAAATTCGTCTATTTTAAATGCATATTTTTAATTATAGATACTTTTATTTTAATAAAAAACAAAAAGAAATGAATCCGCGTATGGTTTAAATATAAAATATAAACCGCATCGACTTTAAATACGATTTTTGAAATACTTTTTATTGTTTTATTCTGCTTATTTAATACAAAATTTTTAAAAAAATGTTAGTCCTGGTTTATTTTGAATATAACATAAAACTATTAATACAGACGTAACTTTAATAGTGAGTATAAATCTCGTCCAATTACAGTTAAACAAATAAGATGTAACCGTAAATTCTACTCCAACAGCTTCTTTTCTCGCGCTTCCCGCCTGTGGAACTCCCTTCCACAAGTCTGCCTTTCCCGACAGTTACAATCTCCAGGTGTTTAAATGTAGGGTGAATAGACACCTCCTATCACACTAACTCCCAACTATTCTCACAACACTCATCTACCCAACCCTCATTCTCGGTATCCTCACCCGCCTATCACCCACCCTCTGTTATTTCCTATATTTAACCAGCCTTTCTCCACTCTACGTAGCCCCCTGCACAGTAGTGGCAGTGACATGCCTTGCTCGGGGTGAAACGCCTATAAAAAAATATATAGTCATCCGCAGACAGATCTGTTTCGCTGTATCACAGCTCATCAGTACGGTTAGACTCCAATTGCTTTTAACTTAGGATTGAAACCCGACCGAATTGGCGTCAGTCGGCGATTCTACCTCTGGTCTATGGGCGTTCGGTGGAAGAAGGCAGACTTTTTTAGCGCATATATTATCATTATACGCGCCCAATAACCAATGTGCTCTAATTCATTTTACTGAATGAGCGATGCGTACACGCCAGAGTAGCTACTGTTTTTCTAAGTCTACTATTCTTCCAGAGTGCTCAATCAGGGTGTGAAGGCGAAAATATTGTCGTTATATATATATATATATATATATATATATATATATATATATATATATAATCCATTTGCAAACGAGTTATTACGCGACCTAGGTTTCTACCATGAGTGGTGTCTTCAGGCGATTTGCAATAGCAATTGTTATAGTAATAACTCGTTTGCAAATGAAAAATATTCAAAAGTTCTACAATATAATTGTATTGAACACTTTTTAATACAAATGTGCACTGGTCAAATTTCATTATGATCACAAAACTAAGTAATTAAACAATATATAGATATATATATATATATATAATAAAAATTATTTTGAGGCATATCATATGTGATAAAGTGATCAGTATCACGGATAGTGTGTGTGTGTAAATATAAAAGTAGACACTGAAACCAACACTAAATGGCGGCAGTTTGTTTCATGTTTGAACGAAAAGTTCAGTCCATTATTTCTTAATCCGACATATTTTTTAATAAATCTATCCAGAAAATCTGACCGAGTATGATTAAAGGAAAATTGAATCTTGCTTGAATGTCAAGTTCTTCATAGCCGAGCTATGAAAGTACACCGAAAGGTAAGCTGAACTAGATGATTTTTCTCGAGTGTGGATACCGGTAGAAGAAATAAATATATTTGAAATAGAACTGGGCGTCTACTCACATAAGTGCATCCAGTAGAAGAACATTTGAAGTAATATATATATATATATATATATATATATATATGATAAAAAAGCAAAAGGAAACTTGCTTTGGATAAGTTTTTCTTTAGTCTTTATTAATATTGTACTTATATATATATATATATATATATATATATATGTGTGTGTGTGTGTGTGCATGCGTGCGCGTGTGTATGTGTATGTGTGTGTGTGCGCATGTGTGTGTATCTTGTGTATGTGTGTGTGCGTGTGTGTGTTTAGAGAGAGAGAGAGAGTAGTGAGTACAGCGAAGAAATGAATGACACTTTAGGATTGGGGAATTGCAGTTCAACTCCTAGTCGAGATCATTACATTCACTTAAGTCTTATAGATTTGGAAAAGGTATAAAACCATCACTTCTACTACCAGCACTACAGACTGGGTTCTATAGCTAAGAGACTGCTGTTACTGAATTCAAAATCTGTGAAAAGTTGTTTGGGGAATTTGTAGCACCCTGTGCGCCAGACTTTCACAATGTGTGATCAGTTCTGAATTAGCTTTCACAACTATAATCGAAACATATGTGCGTGTACGGGGGAGAGCCTCTCCCTCCCTCTCCCCTATCTCTCTCTCTCTCTCTCTCTCTATATATATATATATATATATATAATCCAAATGATTTAGGAACGAAGAAAATAATTGCAATTTTTAAAACATTAATTTGACATTGTCGTTGCAATGTCGAAACAGAATGTACAATTTTGTAGTAGTTTTTAGTTTGTACATATTCTAAAGTATATATATATATATATATATATATATATATATATATTAAAAACAGAAATAGGGGTTGTTCCAACGAGTGAAATTAGTATAGAAGAAAAAAGTGTGAGAACCGTCTTTTTTTTTATTTGAAGCGTACATTTATTGTTGTTGTTGTTGTTGTTGTTATTATAATTATTATTATTACTTAATTTTGTATAATATATTAAATTTCCACAATGGTATTTGTAATACAAATACTATTATGGACATTTGATATATTTCTTGCGACAAAATTCATTTGCATAAATAACCTTCGAACTATCTGAGCCACCCTTTACAATCTATGGCCTAGCAGTCATGAGAACACCATACCCAGCACTTTTCAACATTCTCACATCCGCTATCCAAATCGGTATTTACTAAATCTAGTCGACATACGGAGAAGTATAAATTATTTATCCAAACCGAAGTTAACCGAAGTTAATCGTATGTTGAAGGAAGGTATAATCGAATCAAGTCATTCGTCGTGGAGAGCTCAGGTCTTCGGAGCCTTTCTCATAATAGGAAAAAGCGAATGGTAATCGGCTATTCCCAAAAGATAAATCGGTTTACTTTGTTGAATGCCTACCCTCTGCCAAGAATAGACAAGATAATAGAAAAGACCTCAAAATTGCCTATCATCTGGAAGCTATAACGTCCACCAATAAACCATATGCGGCCCTCGAGGCTAGCGGCAAACACTATCAATTTCACAGAATATCTTTAAGCGTAACTAACGGACTACCTAACTTTTAACGAATGAGAGACAAAATAATATCGAAAGAGAACCTCAAAGGTCCCTATGCGCACATCGATAATGTAACCATTTGCGGAAAACAAATCGATCGAAACATGACAAAAATTTCAAATTATTCATGGTGGTTCTTAAAGGTACAAGCTGACACTTAACTAAGCCATCTATTATTATAAACGTAAACATATAAAAAAAGTTGTATACCCAGTCAATAAAAATTATATAAAACTGATCCAAGATGTCTGAATCCATGACTCAGCCTACCGGTTTGGAAAGATTTACCCGCTCTGCGCCGTACATTATGAATGTTCGTACACTATGCTAATTGAATACCGTCGTTTTTCAGAAAATATCTACCCTCTAACGACTCTATCACAATCTCCGTTATCTACTGTAGCAGAGAAAGTGTGTAATTTTTCAAAGAGTTGTATAGAAAAAGTAGTCATTAATACACCCGATCATACACTACTCCTGTTAGTAGAGTCAGATGACACAAAATGCTCTATAGTAGAATCTATTAGACAGATTAGGAGATCCATAACCTTTTTCTCTAGAACCCTGTCTAAAACAAAACGAAGGCATTTTGTAATAAGTAAAGAAACTGTTTTGGATTCCGGATGGGAAACCACACAAAATAATAGATAAGAAAAACAAATATGGAGATAGAAAATGTAAGTTATATTGAAAAAAATATACAAACTGAAAAACGGGTTAGTCAATTCAGGAATACTATTAGTGGAAATCAATATATTCAGTCTTGCTGTGAAATAGTATGTCCGAGAATGTACCTATATACAAACAACTCCAACTTACTCTGCACCAGCTTACTGACCAACTGACTCCTTACTAAGCTCTTACATCTGCTGTTCTCTGTATAGGTAATATTATATCTACACATCAAGCGAGTCCATTCTTGTATACAAAAGGGGCGATCCTACAACAGAAACCTATGCTAATGTCGAATCACTGAGAAAATGGAAGCATTATTTGATCGGGCGACACTTTAAATTAATTACAGATCAAAATCAGTTGCATTTATGTTTAACGCGAAAACAATTAAAAAAATCAAAAATGAGAAGAAAACCAAGTTGACGATAGAACACGCGTACTTGTTAAAGAACAAGCAGCCGTGGACATCCTCTCACCTGTATGTAACTCGGCTACTAGCAAAAAAGGACTAAAGAGATCATAGAGAGTTGTTCCACCCAGGATTTACTTGCATAGTCCACATGAAAATCAGAAACCTTTCCTATTTAAGAAAGTTTCAGTCAGTTAAGTCCCATATGTGATACCTGCTTGGACGATCATGTTTTGGAAGATTATCCCGCGGATACTTGCAATCTCTCATCTTCTTGACTCCCTTTCTCCGATTCCGCTGTATCTTGATTTATCCCTTTCCGCTCTACTCTCACGCTTACACCGGTGTTTCAATATTTCTCTTGCTCATTTTATGACACCTCCTGTGACCTGTTTCTCGTTCGCTTCATTCTTCTTGTAACCCCTTGCACACCAGTGGCAGTAATGCCTTGCTCGGGGTGAAGTGAAAATGAAATATATATATATATATATATATATATATATATATATATATATATATGACGTAGCACACTTGGTATACTATCCAGGTAAATTCTGATAGAAGCGAACTCAAAAGAACTCAATGTTAAATTCATTTATTTAATTTAACAGAGTAATATAATTTAGAAATGATTTTAGATTATTACAATGGGTAATACATATTTCACCGCATATTGCGGCTTGTCAGACCCAAATGTTACAACAGGTGATCCTCAAAATATCCCCTAAATATGGACTATTCTAAATATAGACATGTGAGAGTCTATGTAAAAAAAAAAAAAAAATTAGGGGATATTTTAAGGACCAACTGTTGTACCATTTGGGTTTGACGAGCCGCAATATGCGGTGAAATATGTATTACTCATTGTAATAATCTAAAATCTTTTCTAAATATATATATATACTTGACTACTCGACGACATAATTATTGCAAAAATAATAAAATAGTAAAGCAAACAATAAAAACAAGCAACAAGAAATTTAAGAATTGGTAGTAAAGTTTAATATCTGGTAGTTATGAGAATAAACTGAGCCGACGACGACTCGCTATTGTCTCTGTAATGAACTGAACTGATGCTACCACGCTATTGTATCCATCTCCATGAGCGTGATAGGAGGCACTGATCTGTCTGCGGATGACTATTCTACGCTCTCACACCCTGATTGAACACTGGAAAAATGGTAGACTTTGAAAAAACAGTAGCTACTCTAGCATCTAGTGTTCATTCAGTAATAAATTAGAACACTTGATATATCACACACTAAAAGTCTGCCTTCTGCTACCGAGCACCCATAGCTCAGAGGTAGAATCGTCGATTCGGTCGGGTTTCAATCCTGGCTAAAAGCAATCGGATGTTTAAACATACTGGTGAGTTGCGAAACATATCTGCGGATACCTATCTATCTATCTATCTATCTATCTATCTATCTATCTATCTATCTATCTATCTATTTCAATCTGTTCATATCTATCTATCTATCTATCTATCTATCTATCTATCTATAATTATATATATATATATATATATATATATATATATATATATAATTACAAGAATTAATAAATATACATATGAGAGTACATACAGATATAATATTTTTTCAGGTTTTAATAAAACAGTGCTCAATTTAGTAAGGACAGAATTATTTTATACATATTAAGCAATATAAATATTGCCCTACGTCGATGTCACGATCCGGAGTTTCATGCTTTATGCAATCATCAGGTGCATATTAATAATAATAACATGTGTAATATGCACACACACACACACACACACACACACACACACACACACACACACACACACACACACATATATATATATATATATATATATATATATATATATGTAATTATTATAAATTATAATAACATGTTCTAAATTATTTTCTACGTTCCTCATATATATATATATATATATATATATATATATAAATGCACAACGGTCTTTATTATAATAGGGAAGATGAAAAAAAAATTGTCTGATTCCGGACGTCGTCTCATATTTTCAAATGAAATCGTTTAAACTGACAACTGTCTAGATTTAATTATCTGGGTGATAAATTAAAACGAAAAAATATCACACGTTTTGTAAGTAGCACTTCAAGCAAAAAATCTATCGATTTAGCCTATGAGAGAAAGCTGGGAAAATTACGAAGATCAGCAGTGCGTGTTTAATAGAAACAACTGACAGCGTCAATAATTTCCCATTTGCATTGGCTGTCGTGGTTTCTTGACTAATTTACCTTCAGAATATCCAGTGTTTCTGGTAATTCCGAATTCAAACGGAAATAAATCTCTGACAAACGATAGAGATCAGGTCAGATAAAGATATGGTCAGAATGTCATCATGACATTTTCCACTGATTTAAAAAAATCAACTAAGACAAAACAAAAAAAGCCAAGATTAAATTTTCTATACATAAAGACCTTCGCAAGGTGGGAAGTGTACCTATGTGTACGACTTTTGTATTAGGTTCGTCCGGAAAAATCATGCCTATTTTTATCGTCAAATAATCGACAAAAATAATATGCATCAGTCAGTTAAATGCCATTCGTGATACACATTTGTCCGATCTCTTTCAAGATATGATTGATTGGGAGAAGATTTTCTGACAGTAGATTACCCTTACATTTTGCGGTAAACTGGTTGCCAACCAAGGCTACAGAAACCCAATCTGTCCTGTTATTTGATCCAAAGATAGAGGGAAGAGACACATTAATAACTACCCCAAGGGTATTTGCGCATAAGTGAATGCAACGAATTCAACTGGAATTCAACTCTCTGATTTCTCGTTCCGACGGGATAGCCACTGCACCACAACACTCACCCGCAGAATATGCATCAGTCAGTCAAGTGCCATGCGCGATACATGCTTGGGCGATCATGTCTCGAAAGAGACATGACTGACTGGGCAGAAGATTATCCCGCAGTAGGTTGCCATTGCTTTCTGCGGTAGACTGGTTGCCGACCAAGGCTATAGAACCCAATCTGTCCTATTATTTAACCCATAACTGGAGGGAAGAGACGGATTAATACCTTTCCCAAGGGTATTTGCGAGTAAGTGAATGCAAGGAATTCAACTGGAATTCGAACTCGGTTCTCCGATTTCTCGTTCCGAGCCGATATCCACTGCGCCACAAATATTTCCGATTAAAGGACACTTGAAAATATTACTCGAGAATGAAAGTTTAAAGGTTTTTTGTATCAATTTTGCTTCCCGATAAAAATGGTTTATTTGAAACAATTGATGTTACTTTCTTTTCGCCGTAACGGCAAAAATACCTCGCAAGCGGCAAAAAAGCTGACAAATCTGTACGGAAATGGTTCGCTAAATTTAGAATTGGTGATTGTAGACTTAATGACAAAGAATGTTTAGGCAGACCCCCACCCACTACAGATAAGGAGCAAATCAAGACATTGATTGGGAATAACGCGCATTACACTACGCAGGAATTAGTAGAACACCAAAGTTATCCAAAACCACCCTCCATGAGCACTTAATGAAGCTTGGGTACTCAAATCACTAAGTTGTTTAGGTACCACATGATCTGAGCGAAAAGAATCTTTTGGTTGCGTTTCTATTTTGCTAAGTTTATCAAATGCATATTTTTATATTCCAATGAGCTATGGATTTCGTGTTTCTATTCACTGTTAAAACAATTCTCAGATATTTTATGATTTTGCAGAAGAATTCTCAGAATACCATAAACCAAGAAGTTTTAAGGAAAGTAGAAATAAAGAGGAGACTTATTCGTAGAATGAGAACGAGACTGAAAGTGAAATCTTTGGGACACATAGGACGCTGAGGATACCAAGAACCAAACCTACGAGCAACGATGTGGTTTTGGAGGGTATGGGCACGAAAAGGAAACTGATACTTAAAATCAGGAAAAAAACAACTGAAGTTTCTAGGACATGTAATGAGGAAGGAAGGATTGGAGAACCTGATACTCACGTGTAAGATAAATGATGGGAACGAAAAAGAAACTGATACTTAACATCAGAAAAAAGACAACTGAAGTTCCTGGAACATGTAATGAGGAAGGAGGGCTTGGAGAATATAATACTCACAGGTCAGATAGAGGTAAAGAGAGACAGAGAAAGCACAACATAACATACTTAATGAACTTGAGCAAATGGATGACAGCGTAGGGTTTGGGTGGAGTAAAAGGAAAAAGCGTGCTAAGAGCCAATAGGAATATGGAGATGTGGAAATCTATGATCGTATACGTTCTGAAGAGACAGAGCATATAGATGAAGAAGGACTTGGAAAAATAGACATTGACAGCACATATTGAAGGTAAAAAGAACAGAGGGTAGCAAGCCATTTAAATGACGAGCTGATGTGAATTATCGGTAAAACGGTGTGTAAAATCTTCGGTAAAACGGAGAGTGGAATGGATGGTAAAAGATTTATAGAGAATAGGAAATTGTGGACAACCGTGATCTCCCATGACCTGAAAACAACAGCAATTAAGAGGTGTTTTTTTTTTCTTTTCTATGTGCCTTGTGCTTTCAGGGCGTAGGTGATCATGGCCTTCCACGTCTCCCTATCCCTGATGGCTATTACCACGCTTTCTCCTGTTACACCAGATCACGTCCATTCTGCCTCCACCCGCTCAGGTCCGTCATTTATGTTACACGCTGTTTTCCTTTGTCCCCCTGTCCCTCTATCTGCCCTGTTAGTGTCAGATTCTCCAATCCCTCCTGCCTCACTGCATGTCCCTGGAACTTCAGTTGTCTCTTCCTGATGCTCATTATTAATTTCCTTTTCGTTTCCTTCCTTTCTAAAACTTCACCATTGTTCACATGCTCGATCCATGATATCCACAGCATCCTTCTGTAGAACCACAGATGAGATTATTGATGAGATTATTCAGCATTCACTGCAATATTAGAAAACCGAATGCTCTAAACTACCAATTAGAAACCTTGATGTTAGATTTACTTAATTATAATGTTTAAGACTAAAGAAATCATAAATATGGTTCTACGGGTTGATGTCTTAATATTTAAAACCGACAATGCACAAAATACATGTAACCAATTTAAACATATACTAAAAAAAATGAAATACCTCCCATCAGCATGGGACAGGCTAGCCTCCCAGAGAGCAAAATACTACGCCTCCTTGGCCTTACACTTTCGGCGGACCTCAAATGGAATGACTATATCGAATCCATTGCCAAATCTTCTGCCACGAAATCGGCTCCCTGTGCAGGGCCCGGAAGTTTTTCCCACCCGAATCTATTCTGCACATATACAAATCTACCATCCGCCCGTGTATTGAATATTGCTGCCATATCTGGTCGGGTGCCCCTACTGCTCTCCTTGGGATTGTTGACAAAATACAAAGGAGGATCTGTAGCGTGGTTGGTGCTGACTTGGCAGACCGGCTGCCAACCACTCTCTCACCGGCGTGATGTGGCTTCCCTGTGCCTCTTCTACAGGTACTTTCATGGCTTCTGCTCCGATGAGCTTAGATCACTGGTGCCGCCTAAGCACGAATTTACACGAGATACTAGATTAGCAACTAGGTCCCACCCTTTTACAGTTAAACAAATAAGATATAACCGTAAGTTCTACTCCAAAATCTTCTTTTCTCGCGCTTCCCGCCTGTGGAACTCCCTTCCACAAGTCTGCTTTCCCGACAGTTACAATCTCCAGGTGTTTAAATGTAGGGTCAATAGACACCTCATATCACACTAACTGCCAATTATTCTCAGAACACTCTCATCTACCCAACCCTCATTCTCGGTATCCTTACCCGCCTATCACCCACCCTCTGACATTTCCTATATTTTATCATCCTTTCTCCACTCTATGTAGCCCCCTGCGCAGTAGTGGCAGTGACATGCCTTGCTCGGGGTGAAACGCTTATAAAAAAAAAAAATAAAAATTCAAAGGAATACGATTTAGCTTGGAAAAAATATAAAGGTGTTAGACATGACAAAAATAGGTTTGATATTAGCAAATATGGTGCCTAGCGCCTGAGTTTTATTTAAAACATACCGGTCCAGTAGAAAAGTATCATATAATTCCAGATATTTTTCTTAAAGTTACTTTATTTTGTGAGCTTCTTATTACAGCTATCCTACTTTCATTTTGTAAGCAAGCGTCATTATATTTAACTAGCAGTATAGCCCGGCGTTGCTCAGGTGTAATGAAAGCTCTAAAACTAATCCATGGTCTTGGAGCTCAGACTCTTTCGACGTTGGCACGAAAGACTAAAAAGCAATAGTTGTTTCCAGTTAAAGCGAAGCCGTAGACTGAAAGAAAAATGAATGGATGTAAGTCAGATTTTGATTTTCTGGTATCGATATCAAATAAGTTGTTTTCGTCGTAAACTGAATTTTGAAGGCTAAATAAGTCGTCTGAGTAAATGGTATCATGGCTGAGACTAGGAACTACAATTATACCTACTTATATATATAATATATAAGTAGGTATAATTGTATATATAATCGATAATATATATATATATTATCGATTTTCTGCACTATTGTAAAAACCGCACCCTTGAAACATCTGAATATCGTTTCTTATGTCCTTTGTCTATGAGTGTATCAAATTTGATTAAAATCGGACCACTCTGATTTTTTCGATTATCGATTTTCGATATTCCTCGGGGGTACCTTGACACAAAACCTAGCTAAGAACACTCGCAGATGCTTATAGTACAACTGTGTAAATTTTCAAGAAAATCGGTTTAGCAGTTTCGGAGTTTATATGTAATGGACACGGACGCACACACAGACACACACACATACACACACAGACAAAGTTCCATTTATAAATAAGTTTAGATTTCAAGTCTCGCTGTTCAAAATACGGTTGCAAAGATCGGCCAAAAGTTTAATTTAAAATTCACAGATGCAGAGGAAACTTAAGGCAATGCTGTTCTGCATAAGAATACTGAGAATTGTGTAGGCGCAGCATGCAAACAACGACCAACTTTTAGAGAAAATTGAAACACTAATACTTAACATCAAAAATAGACAAATTTCTATTTACAGGGTATCCATAAAGTTCGTGAGCACTTTAAAAAATTATAACTATTTGTATTTGCGATAGAAATAATTTGTTGGTTGGTTGTTTTGTTTTTATGGCATATCAACCTTCGGCGGGTAATTTACTGCCAACTAAATTTTATTTATTTATTGCTGGTAATACCTCTTTCTTTCAACAATTTATTGTTGTTTTTATATAGGTTTTGTATCTAGTAATAATTTTTACTTTTCGAGTATCAAGATTCATTGGGATTTGTTTTTAAGGGCAGGGTCCCCCAGTCATACCCTGTTATTTAACCCATAACTGGAGGGAAGGGACGGATTAATACCTTTCCCAAGGGTACCAGTACTTACGTGAATGCAGGGTATTCAACTGGAATTCGAACTCGTCTCACCGATTTCTCTTTCCGAGCCGATATCCACTGCACCACAACGCACATCCATCACTAAACGCTTACAGCACCTGGTATTCCCAATTGGTCACCCATCTAAGTACTGACCAGGATCAACGTTGCTTAACTTCGGTGATCGAGCGAAAACCGGTGTATTCAACGGGATATGGCCGTAAGCCAAATAATTTATAAAAAGGATTAGAAAGAAAGAAATCTATATTTTCAAAAGTTTTATTGAAATTTTATTTAAGTTTCCACATGTCCTCCATCATTAGCAATACAAACGGTAATATGATTTTGCAGTTAACGGAAAACATTTGCCAATTGATTTACAGCAATGCCTGAAATCACATTAGTTATTTTAGCTCTCAAATCTTCTAATTTCATACACAATTGTTTTCACGTGTCCCCATAAAAACATCTAATAGGGTCAAATCTGGCGAACGTGGAGGCTAATAAAATGATTCAACCCTTCCGATCCATCTCTTAGGAAATTCCGGATTTAGAAACTGTATAACAAGCAGAGCAAAGTGACAAGGAGTTTGATCCTGTTGATTTGTAACATTTTTTACAGAATGTATCTATCACAAATACAAATAAAGTTATAAATTTTATTAAAGTGCCTACAAACTTTATGGACACACTGTACAATGAGAAAAGAGAGGATAGAAAATTTGTCACTCCCAGGACATATTGAATGTAAAAGGAACAGTGAAAAGCAGAGCATAACAGATTTAATGACCTTGTGTAAATAGATGTTAGAACAGGGATTAAGAGAGATAGCAAAAAGAGATAATTTACTAAGAGAATTTGATACGCACATGGCATATTGAAAGCAAGCGGGACATAGGAAAGTAGAGTATAAACTACCTAACGAGCTTGTGAAAATGGTTGGCAGAACAGGGATTAGGAGAGATAGCAAAAAGAGAAAATTTACTAAGAGAATTTGATACGCACATGGCATACTGAAAGCAAGCGGGACATAGGAAAGTAGAGTATAAAGTACCTAACGAACTTGTGAAAATGGTTGGCAGAACAGGGATTAGGAGAGATAGCAAAAAGAGAAAATTTACTAAGAGAATTTGATACGCACATGGCATATTGAAAGCAAGCGGGACATAGAAAAGTAGAGTATAAACTACCTAACGAGCTTGTGAAAATGGTTGGCAGAACAGGGATTAGGAGAGATAGCAAAAAGAGAAAATTTACTAAGAGAATTTGATACGCACATGGCATACTGAAAGCAAGCGGGACATAGGAAAGTAGAGTATAAAGTACCTAACGAACTTGTGAAAATGGTTGGCAGAACAGGGATTAGGAGAGATAGCAAAAAGAGAAAATTTACTAAGAGAATTTGACACTCACAAGATATTGAAAGCAAGAGGCACAGACGAAAACAGCGTTCCACCTACCTAACGAGCTTCTGTAAACGATTGACATGATAGGATGGAGGAGAATCTTTTCAAAAATACAAAATTTACAAAGAGCTAAAAAAGACTGGATTTTGCGGAGAGTCATAACTGCCAACGTTCTGAAGAGACACGGTGCATAAAAGCAGAAAGAAACGTTGCATAAACTTCAGTTGCAAAGACAGCGCCGAGCCCATGACCTTTTTTCACAACGCACCGGTGGAGTAGAAAACAATAACATAATTCCAGACATTTTGCCAAAAGCGACGACATTTTGTGAGCTTATTATCAAATCTGTCCGGGTTGTAATTTTGGAGGGAAGCGTTTCCACATTTACTTTGAAAACTGTTATTCTCAACGTTCAAAACGCAGTGGGAAATCCGAGAAAGGTTAAGTCACTGAAAAAGTAACATCGATTGCTTGACTGTTTCTCCGTGGCAAATAAGAAAGTATTTCACAAATAATTATATTTTTGGAAATACATATGACAGCAAAACTAGACTGGTTTTTAAAACGTCGTAATATACAATAAAGGTTATTTCAGGCCAAGTAATAAACTTAGTAATTTTAATTAATATTAAAAACCTTTCACTGCAAATTTTAAAGCTAATTTTTAATAATATGCCTCCTCGCCCCCAGTCTCTCAGCCGACCTCAAGTGGAACAATTATATCGAATCAATAGCTACATTTAGTGCTAGGAAAGTTCGGTCACTGTGTCGAGCAAGAAAGTTTTTCTCGTCAGAATACATCTAAGTAATAAACTTATAAATTTTAATTAATACAAAAAATATTTCATTGCAAATTTTAAAACGAATTTTTAATGGTATGCCTCCTCGGCCTCAGTCTCTCAGTCGACCTCAAGTAGAACAAGTACATCGAATCAATAGCTACATTTAGGGCCAGGAAAGTTCGGTCACTATGTTGAGCAAGGAAATCTACTATTCACCCTTGCTTTAAATACTGTTGTTATATCTGGTCGGGTGTTCCAGGTCTGAATTCTCGAGAAAATCCCAAAACAAATCTGCAATGTAATCGATCCCGATTAGCAAGCTCGACTTCAGTTACTTTCTCACCGAAGGGATGTGGTCTCTTTCTTTTTTTTTTTCTACGAATATTTTCACAGCTTCTGCTCTGACGAACTTATCTCCCTGATGACTCATCTATACAAATTCACACGAACCACTAGGTTGGTAAATAAGTCCTACCTTTTTACAGTCAAAACAGTCAACTGTAACCACGACTTCTTCTCTAGAGGCTTCTTTTCTCGCACTTCCCGCTTGTGGAACTCACTTCTGGATATTTGCTTCCCTGATATCCACAATCTCTAAGAGTTTAAGCGCATCGTCACCTGCCATCTTGTATCTCCTGGATTCGCATCCTTCTCTCATCCCTTCTCAGACACTTCCAGTACCTTGTTCGTCTTCTTTTAGCTCTCCTCTCGTGTAGCCCCTGTACACCAGTGGCAGTACTAGTGCTAAAAACGCCTATGACGTATGCAGTAATGATTCTCTATTAAATGCATGTCTAAAATGTGGCTTCCATGTTTCTCTTTACAAATACTTTTACGGTTTCTGCTCCTATGAACTTAGCTCACTTGTGCCCTCGATATATGAATTTACTCGAGCCACAAGATTAACAACTAGGTCCCACCATTTTACGATGAAACCAATAAAATTTAAACGCAAATTCTACTCCATCAGCTTATTTTCTCTCACTTCCCGCCTGTGGAATTCCCTTCCGTTTACTTGCTTCCCCAACAGCTACAATCTCCAACAATTTAAAAGTAAAGTCAATAGTAATCTTCTATCTCACTAAATTTCATCCTCTCTCTCGTGTCCTTTTCTTCCTCCACTCCACTCTCATCAGTATTCTCATCCTTTCTTTTACCCACTTCCTGACACCCCCAATAACATGCCACTCTTTCTCATAACTTTCCTTCTATGTACCCCTCTGCGCACAAGTGGTAGTAAACTGCCTTGCTTAGAGCGATATGATTAAGAAAAAAAACAAACTCTCAGTTAAAGTGCCATATTTGATACACGTTCCGATTTCTTGTTCCGAGCCGATATCCACTGCACCACAACTTGTACGTTGCTATGAATAGTTAAGAAAAATAATGGAGTAATCGCTTTTTCCATTCTCAGCAGGTTTTGCCTTCAAAGTACCTTTCTTCCAGGCTGGCAAATATTTAATGTCTAAAGAGACTAGTCTACTATCTTGGTACCGATATGGCCCGTAGTTACTTAACCGGTAAATGGGCGAAAGCCAGTTTCTACGTAATTTAACCGTAACCTGTATTATAGCCATTCAGGATATTTAACAAAAATCTTCGGTTGGTCCTGTCAATTATTTTTGCAGTTTTCAATGCTTTTACATTTAGTATGCTATGAAGTTATTAAATTTTACTCTTCATTCATCTAATCATTCTTACGATAGATTTTAAAGCTTAACACTCCAAAACTTGGCTATTTATTTCTATAGTTTATATTGATATTTGTTTTTATATGCGCAGAACGAACTGGTTTTCTTCCTAACTGCGCAGATAGATGCTGTCACAACTCGCCATTCAGTAAATAAGCATTCCGATTGCTCTAAGTTATAATTTTATATTTCTATAAAACATCAAGTGGTTAACAATGTGAGATTTTAATTCACTGCTGTTCAAATGATTTGGATGTGACCCAGCTGATATCTGGCACATTCTCAAATTGGAAGCGATTGTAGAGAAAAGAAAATAAAAAAACTTAGAGGATATTGCAGAGCAGGAGACCCGGTTTAATCATTATAACAAAGCACAAAGCTGGTAGGTAGAGACATTCGAGAGACAAACGGATAAATGCCCTGAATATTTTTACAATGATGTTCACACTATACTGGGGTAGATTGTTACAGAATGAGAGGCACAGTTATGAGGATATATGGGGAAGATAACGGCTAGCCATAAGTATGAAACCACTTCTTAATTGTTGTTGTTCCCAGGTCCACCCTGAATCGGGGTGATCTCAGCTATAGACAAATTGTTAACCCCCAAACTGGGGTGAAAACACCATGAAAATAAAAATAGACTTTTACAGTAAAAATTCCAGGTATACAATTTTGAAGAAAATTTATTACCAGCAATAAACTTTTGAAAGAAAAATATTGCCAGAAATACATATTTGAAAAAAAAATATTACCAACAATAAATTTTTGAAGGGAAAAAATATATTACCAGCAATCTATTATTGAAGGAAAGAATATTGCCAGCAATATATTTTTGAAGAAAAATATATAACCAGCTATATAATTTGAAGGTAAAATATTACCAGATATACACTACCGGCCATAATTTTAGGCAACCCTAGTTTTAAATAAATGATGTATTTTATACTTTATTTAGTATTTATTGCCAAGCGGATTATTCTAAATGAAAATAGAATGGTTCTTTTGTTATTATTACTTTGCAAAATTTTGCAAGGGAGCCAGGAAGCCTTTAATTTAGTCAGCTAATAAGAAGAAGAGACTAGCCATGGGGAAGAGAGCACAAAACAGGACATCAGAACAGTTCATTTGATGCACATGTTATTGTGCAGTATTAAAAAAAGAACCATTCTATTTTCATTTGGAATTATTTACTTGGCAATAAATACTAAAAATAGTATGAAATACATCACTTTTTTAAAAAAAAGCAGGGGTTTCCTAATAATTCTGGCTGGTAGTGTACATTTTTGAAGCAATATAATTTACTAGCCATACATTTAAAAGAATATACATACCAACAATACATCTGACTCTCAACGGAAACCACTTTACAGAAATACGACAAAGAAAACTGGTATGCAAACTTATTTCTTACAAAAAATATTTATTCTATTGATACAAATCTGTTAAAATCTTGTCGGCATTAAATAACGCATAAAGTTGATCTGCCATAAAACAGACCAAACCAATCAAAACCAAGGGTGAAATTGTAATCCGTGAAGCATCCCCTGAAAAGTCGGTTTCACAAACCAGTAGTGCATGAGAAGAATCGGCTTGAGTGGAACTTAAATCTCATCAATGCAATTCAAAGAGAAGGTGGTTCGCTACAATTTCTCTGACATGACGGGTTTTAGCCGTGAAGGTTAGCTGGCAGCACGAAGGAATTTCGTGTAGAAGCTTTCAATCGATATGTCAATACAACAGCAAGAGTATTGCGTTGTTTTGTTTGTAAAAAAACAGGAATTGTAGGTTGGAATATAACTCGGAGACGTTTTTGGACTCTGTACAGGGGAGTGCATTTTGGTGCAGGGGATATCGACTCGGAACGACAAATCGGGGAGCCGAGTTCAAATTTCAGTTGGATTCCTTGCATTCACTTACGTAGAAATACCCTTGCGAAAGGTATTAATCCGTCTCTTCCTTCAAGTTATGCGTTAAATAATAGGACAGACTGGGTTCTATAGCCTTGGTTGGCAACCAGTCTACCGCAGAAAACAATGGCAACCTACTGCGGGATACATCTTCTGTCAGTTATGTCTCTTTCGAGACATGATCACCCAAAGCGTGTATCACGTAACTGACAGGGAAGTAAATACTGAGCAGCTCTTTCTTATATATCGCAGCGGTACTCAATTTACAACCAAATTTGGGGTCCTAGGCATGATAGTAAACTGCATCCGGCAGCAAGGCTTCTGATTGGGAGATTGAGAAGGAGCATGGAACTACCTCTTAATTGCTGTTGTCCCTAGGTCAACCCTAGGTCAACCCTGACCCAGAATGATAGAACCTGTTAGGATTCCAGCTATGGGAAAATAGTTAATTCCTAAACTGTGGTCAAAACACTATGAAAGTATGAAAATACACTTTCATAAAAATATATACATAAAAATACATTTTTACTGAAAAATTTATATTTTGTAAGGAAAAATATTACCAACAATATATTTTTGAAGGAAAAAAATTATTACCATGGCCCATTTTTGAAGAAAAAAATTATTCTCAGCAAAATATTTTTGAATACAAATCTAGAAGACATTTTCAGTTTTCTAAAATAAAAAAAAGAATAAAAACAAAATATTTTTATTAAAATCCTACTAAATCAGCCGTCTCACTAAAACCAAACATTAAAAAACAGCTTTTTGGCATTAAATAACTCACAGAGGTTGATATGCCGTTAAGCAAAACTCAGACTCAACCTGATTTGGCTCTTGTAAAGGTAGAGAATAACAGAAGTGATGTATCTACTGGAGTGAGACAGGATATTGACCATTTCTCCATAGTATTTAGCGATGGGTCGTATGTATGAGTTTCGCATTAAGTCTTGGTTGAGATTAATTCTGAAAAGGGGTTCGATGTTCGGGTCTTTTCTGAGAGAACACACGTTCTTCGTGATAGATGAAATTCAGAGTCCATTCGATAAAGACGAAACGCCACTTGCTTGGATTTCAATGCGTTGAATATGATCAAACATGTTTTGCTCCACTGAACAGTCAAAGCTAAATCAGATTAGAGATCAGCTGCCAAGCGTTGATCATCTAGATGTTTAAAGGTGCATTCATATACCGTCGTATAATCAGTACACACACACACACACACACACACACACATATTTTTTTCAAATTGTGTTAAACGATAGAGACATCTACGTGAGCATATATCTTCATGTGTGCATGTTGTTTACATTATTACTGCCTTTGAATTTAACCAATTTTGCATAACGTTAGTTATTTTCTTTTAAAAATGGTGTAACACATTTCCTGCTAAAAGGCAATATTTGATTTTTAAACTGTAATATAGTCCCTGATGATGAGCTATGACGTTCGTAAGTACTAGGACAACCTTTGGACAATTCTTATACAAATATAATTCGGTAGTAGAATGCCTAATCAGAAAATATGAAAAAATTAAAAGGAAAATTATTATAAAATTATGTTGTCTCTATCGTTTAACAAAACTTGTTTAAAAGAAAAGATGCTGCCAAAATATACGTACTTTATATATATCTTATAAATTATAGGTTAGAACAAGTCAAATTATAACTTCCAACAAAAGTGTACATTTTAAGTAAATTATAATTTGTACATGTTCTAAACTATAATTTATAATAAATATACATAGCTCTATTTCTATATTGAGCACTTTTTTAAAATAATGTTTTGAACGTTGTTAATATTTTCTTAGTCTTGGATATATATATATATATATATATATATATATATATATATATATATGTGTGTGTGTGTGTGTGTGTGTGTGTGTGTGTGTTTATATATCTACAAATCATTTATATAGACTAGAAAGATAACTTATGTGAGAAATTAAGCCTTGAGGAACGCCTTTGTTGATCACTTGGGATTCAGAGGTCTGGTCGTTAACTATCTACTCGATCTACCCGTTTGGTAGACTTAATAACTGAGAAAGCAATTACAGTGATTTCAATACGAAAGAACTTGTGCATTAACCCGCAATGCCACACCTTGTCAAATGCCTTTGAATCATCCAAGCAATCATCCTTGAGATGCATTTTTGTCTAGTCCCTCGCACCGTCTAATCCCTTGCGTCTCAGATTATGTAATAACAGAATTTCTGCAATATCCGAGTCGATCGTAATCCATAATGCTCGTCGCTCAAGAGGTTGCCCCTATGAAATGTTTCGTCGATTATAGCTTCAAAGTTTTAGCTAATCACACTGAGGGGCTGAGGCTTTTATGCTAAAACAGGGTTAAACGTTTACATGCATTTTTGAAAACAGAGCATACAACCAACACCTTCCACAGGCTGGAGGATGAGCTCTCCTTTAAGCAGCTATTAAATAATTTTGTTAATATCGGGGTTAATACTCTTAAAGACAACCACTGTGGTTTTATCTGGAAAGATAGCCTTCTTTTGATACGTCTTGTCGGGCGGTGATAAGAAATATTACTGCGATTTTGCTCAGTGAGATGGGGAAGTAGGGAAGCAGACGGCCTTTGCCATTTAACGTTGTGTTAGAGGCAAATATCGTAGCGAAAAGTTTTGCCTTATCTGAACAAGATGAGATGAACCTCGGGCGATTGAAAATAATAGAAATCCGATGTTTTGCTTCAAATCAGAATTTATTTGGAGGTCTTCGAGAAATCCCTGAATAGTTAAAGAATTAAACAAAAATATTGGCTACATAATGTTGGCTATTGTATTCAGTGATATTGCCTTACTTTGAACATTGTGAAAGATACCGGAAAATATATGGATTAAAGGGAAACCCAATGACGAAAAGAAACCTTAACTTTTGCATGTACGTATTTTTCTATATATATATATATATATATAATTTTTTTATTTTTAAACGCGTTATTTCACTACCCAGGTTTCTAAGTATTAAACAATCAATATATATATAAATATATATAAATGAATATAAACGTAAGTATGCCAACGTGGATAAATAAATAAAACTTAAAGGTCAAAAGTGACGGTTTATTTTTCCTTAGATATGTAATCACGTGTTACTACAATAATCACGTGATTCTACAATAATCACGTGACTTGTTAGTATAAATATATATTATACACATCGCTACAAAAACTTTCACCAAAGAGGAGCAAAAGTGATGGGCTATTTCCCCTTTGATACAAAGTCGCGAGACACTAAGAAATCATTGACAGGTTAGTATATATATATATATATATATATATATATATATATATATATAAATTGTGTGTATTTTGGCAGCATTCTTTCATTAATGCAGGTTTCATTGAATAATATAGACAAGTTTTGTCTATTAATTTTGTGTAGGATCCGTTCATAGCGTCTGATATACTTGATGGTAATATCGTTGAAAGACAACAAAAAATCACAGTAATTGTTGACTTTTTATCGGGTCTAAGCTTTCGGCTCACATAAGCCATTATCAAAGAATAAATATTAACACACAGTAAACATAGAACATTTAAGTTATTAGCAATAAAGAGAATTAAATTGAAAATATAAGTCCATCCCTACCGTGTCGGATGGCCGAAGACAGTGACAAAATAGTGGCGTTGTGGTCCCTGATCTGATTACAGGCATTTGAGTACGTTATTGGAAATATCAAAATTGATTGTATTCAAACCAGGTTTAAATTGTTTAATGTAGATTGCTTCTTGTTTAAGTATGTACGTGTTATCAACGAGCGTTTTTCTCAGAAGTGTGCGTTGATAACCGTGTTGTTTTAAATGACGGAATATATTTGAATTTTCATTTAAGTGCAACATCAGACGCCGTGAGAGCGAATTTGTAGGGCTGCTGGATCATTGTATGTGGATGACTAATATATATATATTAGTCATCCACATACAAGCCTGTTGTGCTGTATCACAGCTCATCAGCGTGGCGAGACATCCACTGGCTTCCAGCCGGAAACTCGACTGATTTGGTGTCAGTCGGAATGCCTACTTTCTAACCTGAGAGAAAATGAGAAAGGAGCAAATTATAGCGAGTTATATATATGCTGTGGATACATATGCCAGACCGGAAGAACTCAATTCAATACTAAAGATTAATACGAAAATCGCAGAATTGGTAACTGTTTTCAAAATTTTTCTCTCTAGAGAGCTCAATAGTGAGAGCATAATCTAAACTTATTTATAAATGGAACTTTGTCTGTGTGTGTTTGTCTATGTGTCTGTGTCAGTTACCTATAGACTCCGAAACGGCTGAACCGACTTTCTTAAAAATTTACACAGTTGTACTATAAGCGTCTGCATGTGTTCTTAGCTAGGTTTTGTGTCGAGGTACCCCCGATAAATATCGAAAATCGATAATCGAAAAAATTGGGGTGTAGAAGGAGTGGTCCGATTATTAATAAAATTTGATACACTCATAGACAAACACATAAGAAACGATATTCAGAAGTTTCAAGGTTGCAGTTTTTACAATAGTGCAGAAAATCGATAATAAATATATAAAAAAGGCAAGATGTTTGTGTGTGTGTCTGTTTATCTGCCTGTATGTCTGTATTTTTTTCAGCCATTTTATTTTAGTTTTTGCTTCGGGTTTCGCTCTAAGTAGGTATAATTGTAGTTCTTAATCTGAGCCATGATACCACTCACTCAGAGGACATTTAGCCTTCAAAATTCAATTTACGACGAAAAAAACTTATTTGATATCGATACCAGGAAATCAAAATTTGACTTACATCCATACATTTTTCTTTCAGTCAACGGTTTCGCTTTAACTGGAAACAACTATTGCTTTTTAGTCTTTCGTGCTGAGTCTGAGCTCCAGGACCATGGATTAGTTTTAAAATTTTCATTACATCCGAGCAACACCGGGCTATACTGCTAGTTTATTATATATATATATATATATATATATATATATATATATATATATATATATATTGTACTAGTTGTTACAATTGTTTATAAATTCATAGTATCCCTACACAAATATGTTCGCGGATAAATAAACAAATTAAACAGAAACATGGATTACTCCAGTGGACAAACACAACTGATGTCATAAATTGGTTCAACAACATTAAAGCAAGAAAACAACTGTTCTTTGATCCAATTTGACATCGTGGACTACTACCCATCAATATCCAAAAATCTCTTCACTTTGGCACTGGAATTAGCTACACATTACGCGGACTTAACCAAGGACAAATATAATATAATAATGGTCGCCAAGACATCTGTTCTTATCCATAACCAAGTACAATGGATAAAAAATAACTCTGTTAACCAATTTGATATTACAATGGGTGCGTTAGAGTCATCGGCTTAATTTGCACTATACAATCTTACTGCACACCAAGACATAAACACACAAGACATAGGGTTATACAGAGACGAAGGTCATGCTAGTACAAAATTCCACAATTTTAAAACAGACATAATAAGAAAACTTATCCACAGAGAATTTAAAAGTTTAAACCTAAAAGTAATAGTCAACACAAATTTAAAAGTAGTAAACTTCCTCAATGTAACACTCGATTTAGTTAATAATAATTACCAACCATACATAAAACCCAATGAATACCCATTATACATCCACCCAACGTCAAATCACCCCCCCCAAGTATAATCAAACATATACCCTCCTTCCATAGAATATAGAATTAGTAAAAACTCTTCCAGTGAAGAAATATTTAACAAACATAAAGGTTTTTACAATCAGTCCCTAAAAAAGTGGCTACAAAAACCAAGACATCAAGTATATAACAAACTATAACCATATCCAGGAAAAATAGAAATAGAAAAATCATTTGGTACACACCTCCTTTCAACCAAATGGTAAACACCAAGTTAGGAAAGAAGTTCCTCAATTTTAATTAAAAAACACTTCCCCACCAATAATCATTTTAGTAAAATTTTCAACAAAAATACACTTAAAATAAGTTATAGTTGCACAAACCACCTAGAAAAAAGCATAACAAACCATAACAAATATATCCTAAATCAACACGTAGATCAAAATAAAATTAACTACCAAAATAATAAAGGATGAAAACAATAAAAACCTATGCAATTGTAGAAACCCCGACAACTACCCACTACAGAATAAATGTAAAATAAACTCAATAATCTGCCAATGCAACATAACATCAATTGAAAATCACACTATAAATAAAGTGTATATTGGATCTACAAAGAACACCTTTAAGCAGCGCTGGTACATGCATTTAACTTCATTCAAAAACAACTTATACCGAAACCAAACATCCCTTTCTGCATATTTTTGAAAATTAAAGGACACAAAACAGAAACCCAAAGTAAGATGGAAAATCCTAGAAAAAACTAAAACTTTCAACTCGCTTAACGACATCCGCCCTTTAAGTTTAAGTGAAAAGTTACACATTCTAAAATACCCCAACAATAGCGAACTATCAAACCGTAGAGATGAATTAGCAGTATGATGTAAACATCGCAAATATTTCGCGTTAAAATTTAAATAACCAAAAAATACCTCATCCACACGAAACAACCCCACCAAAATGCAATAAATATACATAATCAAGCCGCTATATAAAAAGGACAAATAGCGTAGAAATAAAAGAAAATAAATCCCACACCACATCAACAGCAATTCTATCCACCTATAAATAGTAGTAAAATAAAAACTAACGACACTGCATTAAAAAAACATATATCCCAATATAAAATTACCTAAACTAAACGAAAAAGCAACCCGTCCAAAACTAAGCTATCCCACACCCTTCTCCTACCCCAAAGCGGCACCTCTAGAACCACCAAACGGACGACTAGATCATTTTAAACTTCCACCCCACATTTACTTACATCGTTCTCATTAACAGCGGCGCCACTTCCATCACACTTAGACAGCAGTAAAATAAACAAAAAATGTCTACCCTTTCTCAATAAAAAAAACATAAATCCCAATGTAAGAACTACATAGACAAAATAAATAAAGAACCTGTCTTAAACTACGCCACCTCTCCTAACCTATAGCTATATCTCTAAGGCTACAATAAGGACAACAAAATTAGAATAACCTCCCAACCCCACATTCACTTAAACATCATATCACCATAAATAAACCGTTTTCACCATTTAATTTTCATTTTAACTTTTCACCTGATGAGAAGCGCACATAGCAGCTTCGAAACGCGAATATTTTTGTGTAGTGATACTATGAATTTATAAACCATTGTAACAACTATTACTATATAACGCTCTACGTTGTATTGAGCACTCTTTATAAAAGTAAATGGATGAACAACAGGTAATAAAACGTACGAGTTCTAAAATATTGTTACAATATATATATATATAGATATATATATATGAATAAAAGGAAACAAGAACAAATATATTGACAATTAAAAAAAAAATTTAACATTCATCTCTTCATGTTTTTGAAAATGGATAGCACTGAGATCCATAGCAAACCATAACGATCTCAACAGAATTTAAGCAATTTTCAAATAAAAAACAATCAAACTTTAACTTATCGTAATTTCTGTTCGCCATATGTTTTTACTGGACATCCAAATACCTGATGAATATTCATGAGAGTTTTAAAATTTAAAAGCCTAGATAAACCAATGACTTTCTTGCTCTTGTATATAAACACGTTCAACTAAATAAATCCTTCATTTGCCTACAGAGGACGAAACACGTCGGCTAAGAATTGTTTTACTTCTTGTCTCTTTTCATTCATTTTGTTCCTTTGCTGATACACTCTATCTGAAAATCATATATATATATATATATATATATGTCTGTGTGTGTGTGTGTGTGTGTGTGTGTGTGTTTACATTAATTCAAATTTTAAAAAATGTATTGCCTTTTTAACTAGTTGATTTAAAACTCGTATCTTTAGCGAAACTAAGACATTATGGCAAAATTTAATTTGTGTGTGTGTGTGTGTTTACATTAATTCAAATTTTAAAAAGTATTGCCTTTTTAACTAGTTGATTTAAAACTCGTATCTTTAGCGAAACTAAGACATTATGGCAAAATTTAATTTGTGTGTGTGTGTGTGTGTGTGTGTGTGTGTGTGTGTGTGTGTGTGTGTGTGTGTGTAAAAAACGGAAGTAAGGGCAGCGAAAAAAATATGAAAAGAAAAAAAGAATAGTGGGGAAAGGAAACGAAAACAAAACCTTGTCACTTTGGCTGACGGAATAGAAAAAGAGACAATTAGTTGCGGAAGTTAAAATAGACACAATAAAATAAATTAAAGATAAAAAACAAAAAAATATACATATATAAAAGGAAATAGTTTAGACTTAGCACGGGCCCTCAAGATACCGTACAATCTAAAAATTACTATCTAAAATTACAATCTAAAAGAGACCGGAATAATGTTAATATCGAAAGAAATTTATGTTAAATTGTTTCCCTTTACTTTTCCCCTTTCTTTCTTTCTTTATTTTGCTTTTTTTCTTTTCTTCTATCACTACTAGTTCTTTTCGTTTTTTACACAGACACACACACACACACACACACACACACCAATAATAAAATATTACGATAGAGACAGTCATAATTTCAGAGCTAATTCGTAATGGTAATATTAACTGCATTTTCTATAAAGAAAATATTTATTTGGGATTCATTGATCAATCAGACAGTATGCTTTTTGGAAAAAATCTACCACTTAAAACACTTTCTCAAATTTACTAGCTGTTATCGCTCTTTGCAGTATTTAATTGCGAACCTTCAATTTGATATGGTGTGCAATGTTATCGTCTTGTTTATCTCATTATTTTCAGTTTAAGTTACATGCACTAATCATTTCTGTGTCTGTTGTTTGTAATGCTCAAGAAATGTGGTTCCTGTTATTTGGTACAATTCTTTCTTTGTCAGTCTGTGATTCTATACCGCATATAAAGTGCATTTAATCCTGCTAGACAAACAGAATAAATATTTGCTACCTGATAGAAGTTTTCTATCCTTTTAGATATTTGCAATGAATGTAATTATCAAATTTGAAACTTTACAATTGGTAAACATAAACAATAATTACTGTATCATGATGATTGGAACACAGGATTTTTGTATTAAATACATGGAATAAAAACCTTGCACATACTGGATTGTGATTTGGAAATAGGGCTATCACAAAATGCAGTAAAGAGCAAGGCAAATTCGGAAAGTATTCAATGAAGCCAGTCGATGAAAAGAGCAAAGGCTTGTTGGTTTGATTAAATCTAAAGACGTGACCTGGAAACAAATCTCTTACCAACAGACAACATCATATGCTGTGCTGAAGTAAAATTATTATTTATTTGTTCATTCATTTAATTCGGCTACTGCTAATAGTAGTCAGTCAGCTAAGTGCCATACATGATACTTCAACGATCATGTCTCTTTTGATCCATGACTGAGTAGGAAGAAGATTATCTCACAGTAGGTTACCATTACTTTCTGCGATAGACTGGTTGCCAATCAAGGCTATAGAACCCAATCTGTCCTGCTATTTAACCAACCACTGGAGGGAGAGGCGACAGATTAAAACTTTTCCCGGGGGTATTTACGCAGAAATGAATACAAATATTTCAACTGAAATTCGAACTCTGCTCTCCAATTTCTCACTCCGATCCTATATCCATTACATCACTACTACTACTACTACTATTATTATTATTATTATTAATAATAATAATAATAATAATAATAATAATAATAATAAATAAACATTCTTTCAGTTAAGCGTCATACGTGATACACTCTTAGGTGATCATGTCTTTTTTGATTCATGACTGACTAGGTAGATGATTTTGCAACAGTAGATAACCATTATTTTCTGCGATAGACTGCTTGCCAACCAAAGCTATAGAACGTTGGATGGTGAGGCGACAGATTAAAACTTTTCTCAGGGGTAATTGCGAGTAAGTGAATAAAAAGATTTCAACTGAAATTCGAAATCTGCTCTCCAATTTCTCACTCCGTGCCAATATCCATTACATCACTACTACTACT
Source organism: Ascarosepion bandense (assembly GCA_037127315.1). Classification (NCBI taxonomy): domain Eukaryota; kingdom Metazoa; phylum Mollusca; class Cephalopoda; order Sepiida; family Sepiidae; genus Ascarosepion; species Ascarosepion bandense. The sequence continues at coordinate 1,179,761 of JBBBDQ010000731.1, forward strand.
ACTACTACTACTACTACTACTACGATAAATAATAATAATAATAATAATGATAATAATAATAATTATAATAATAATAAACAATCTATCAGTTAAGCGTCGTACGTAATACACGCTTAGGTGATCATGTCTTCTTTGATCCATGACTGACTAGGCAGATGATTTTCCAACAGTAGCTAACTATTACTTTCTGCGATAGACTGGTTGCCAACCAAGACTATAAATTCCAATTTCTCGTTCTATTTAACCGATAACTTGGGGGAAAAGGGACGGGTTAATAACTTTTCCAATGGTAATTACGATTAAAGGAATACAGCTCTCTGATTTCTCATTCCGAACCGATATCCACTACACCAAAACGCACAAAAACAATATAAGAAACGTCATGATAATGTAGATCTTTATGTGTATTGGTTCGGTCAGTTAAGTGCCATACATGATATACGCTTGGGTGATCATGTCTCGAAAGTGACATGACTGACTGAACAGAAGATTTTTCCCGCAACAAGTCGCCGTTATTTTCTGCGGTAGACTGGTTGTCAACAAAAGCTATAGAATCCAACCCGTTCTGCTATTTAACCCATAGGTAGCTGTAGAAGCGACGGATTCATAATTTTTCTAAGACAATTTGTTCGTATGTAAATGCAACAAATTCAACTGGAATTAGAACTCGGCTCTCCGATTTTTCGTTTCGAGTCGATATCCATTTGTTATGGTGAAACACACCTATTCCTCAGATAATGGACTTTCCCTCCTATATTAATAACAATTAACAGGAAGTTAACTCGAGAAGTTCTTGAGAAATTCGTAGAAGTTCTTAGAAGTTCTAGAGAGTTCTTTAGAGTTCTATTGGAGTTCAGTAGAACTACTAGGCAGTTGATATTAGTCGGCAGTTAGCGGAATACTAAGGAGTCAGCTTTCAGTGGAAGATTACCAAGTTTCTAACATTTTGGGTGCGTTAAATCAATTAGCAACCGACCTAGCACGATTATAACGTTCAGTGCAAAATCTATTCCACAACATCATTACATTCCAATGCACAACCTTGGTACATTGGTTATTGCGTTTGAAGTATAGATACCAAGTTATAAACATATCGTATAAGAATTTGCCTGGTAGAACAATTATAGAAGTTGAAAAGCTCACCATATTATGGAACTAGGATTTGCCGACAGACAGCATGATGCGCGCCATATTTTGTTGTCATGATGAAGACAAGAAAAACTTATTTTTGACGTTGTGGTACCAAATGACACAAATATAGCAAATATGGTGATTGCGAAAATTTCAAATCACTCTGATTTTAAAGTAGATGTTTAAAATGCGGAAGGGAAATATCAAAGTGATTCCAGTGGTGATTAGAGCATTAGGATCAATCCAATTAAATCTGTGTGGCTTTTTTGACCAGATTACTCTTCTAGTGTCCTCGGTGTTCATGATGCTTCTGATTTTTTAAAATGCTTTCGCCGCCATTGTCTGTGTCTTAGTGGCTTTAATCCCTTGCTTGTGTATTCTGACAAAAAAAAAAAGATGCAGATACTATACCAACTTGGAGTCATCCAAAAACCGGCACTTTTGAGTACTGCACTCATTTTGATGTGAGTTGCGGTGCAATGGATATTTTTTTTTTTAATCGTATCACCCCGAGCAAGGCGGTAACACCACTGATGTGCAGGGGGCTAAGTAATAGTGAAAAGATTGGAAAAGAAAAAACCGGAAACCACATCCTAAACAGGGAACAAGGGATGAGCCTCTTAACCTGTTCAATAGACGCGGGTGGAGTGTGAACCGGGCAATAGATAGATCTATCTACTCATAATGAGAAATCGGGGAGGCGACTTCGTTGAATTCACTTATTCGCAAAGACACTTGGGAAAGGTACTAATCCGACTCTTCTCCTTCTAGCTATAGGTTAAATAGCAGGTCAGATTGGGTTCTACGGCCTTGGTTGCTGACTAGTCTACCTCAGAAATATTGAGCAACATACTGCGGCAAAATCTGCTTAGTCAGTCATGGATCGAAACAGACATTAACGCCTTAGTGTGTATCACGTATGGCACTTAACTAACTGACATATTTCGGGGAAAGTGATGTCTGTCGGACATACTTCTTGTGACTTGATACATAACTTAGTGTAATCGGTGTATTCAAAAACTTACACTTTGTGACATAAAATAAAATAACATCAACAGCAATAATAGCATTATTAATAATAATAATTCCAAAAGCAGACATTGCAGTTGTTCTGATAAAGACAATGTTTCACGCAACGAACAGGCTCTATTTCCATCGAGCTGTGGTTATATCTTTCGCTAACGAAGAAACACCGGAGTGGGGGACTTATTAGATACGAAGTTGTGGTTGGAATATAAATTACTGGAAGAAGCTACGAGGAAATTACTGATTTTTTCAAATGATACTCTATTGTCGAAAATGGTTTTGCAACAGGCTTTCATTATTTCCCCGAAAGCGAAAAGATTGCATTTAATTATAGCTTTGACGATGAACGCCCGATAAAGAAATATAGAAATATATTCTTGATGCAATTAATATATGATTATGTCTGTGATGTCTTTCATTGTGACATTCATAACTGAAGCACCTTTTGTCTTGTCTAAATTTATCTGCTGTCCTGTTATTATTTTTATTATTATTACATGTAATAGCTGTTAGTCTTGGCGCTATTTACAGATGCTAGCAAGGGAAAAGTCCCCGCCATATTTCAAAATGGCCATAAGAGTTCTCTTTGATTTTCACAACGCTCTGAATTGTTTCTTTCCTTTTTTTCAGATTATCACCCCTTCTCCCAAAACTTTGAAATAGTTTGAAAGCGCTCTTGTAATGGTAGACACAACTATTACTGTCATGTTAGACATTTTTTCTATCTATCTATCTATCTATCTATCTATCTATCTATCTATCTATCTATCTATCTATTTGGTCTTGTTCTTATCTATCTATCTATCTATCTATCTATCTATCTATCTATCTATTTTGTGTTTATATCTATCTATCTATCTATCTATCTATCTATCTATCTATAGATAGATTATTTTTAATCGTTTCACTCCGAACAAGGCGGAAATGCCACTGATGTGCACGGGGCTACATAAGTGAAAAAATCAATTAGAAGAGAGTGAAGAGGAAGACGAACCAGTTAGAAAGGAGCAATAGAAAGCTGGGAATACAGGTGTGATGACAGTTTCAAAGGTGGAGAGAAATGGAAGGATATATATGGGGTGGGGAAAGAGCTAGAGTCAAGTGGTTAATAGATGAGTATTGACATTGCATTTAAATTTCTGGAGGTTGTAGGCGTCAGGAAAGCAAGAATATGGGAGCGAGTTTCACAGGCGGGAAGTGCGAGAGAAGAAGCTGAAGGAGTAGAATTGTTGTCATAAACACAAAATAGATAGATAGATAGATAGATAGATAGATAAAGACATTCACAACTGTCTTCACACCTGTGTTTCCATCCTTCTCTTACCATTTCTCTTTCACCCCCTGTAGCTGGTTCGTCTTTGTCTTCACTCTCCTCCTGCCTAATACTTCAACTCTCTTATTAACTCCAGTCCTTTCTACGTCACCCCGCGTATCTTGCTTTTCCTTCCTCTCTACCTTCGCAACTGTCTTCACTCCTGAGTTCATATCCTTGTCTTACCATTTCTCTTTCACCCCCTGTAGCTGGTTCGTCTTTGTCTTCACTCTCCTCCTGCCTAATACTTCAACTCTCTTATGTAACTCCAGTCCTTTCTACGTCACCCCGTGTATCTTGTTCTTTTCCTTCCTCTCTACCTTCGCAACTGTCTTCACTCCTGAGTTCATATCCTTGTCTTACCATTTCTCTTTCACCCCCTGTAGCTGGTTCGTCTTTGTCTTCACTCTCCTCCTGCCTAATACTTCAACTCTCTTATGTAACTCCAGTCCTTTCTACGTCACCCCGTGTATCTTGTTCTTTTCCTTCCTCTCTACCTTCGCAACTGTCTTCACTCCTGTGTTCATATCCTTGTCTTACCATTTCTCTTTCACCCCCTGTAGCTGGTTCGTCTTTGTCTTCACTCTCCTCCTGCCTAATACTTCAACTCTCTTATGTAATTCCAGTCCTTTCTACGTCACCCCGTGTATCTTGTTCTTTTCCTTCCTCTCTACCTTCGCAACTGTCTTCACTCCTGTGTTCATATCCTTCTCTTACCATTTGTCTTTCACCCACTGTAGCTGGTTCGTCTTTGTCTTCACTCTCCTCCTGCCTAATACTTCAACTCTCTTATGTAATTCCAGTCCTTTCTACGTCACCCCGCGTATCTTGTTCTTTTCCTCTCTACCTTCGCAACTGTCTTCACTCCTGAGTTCATATCCTTGTCTTACCATTTCTATTTCACCCCCTGTAGCTGGTTCGTCTTTGTCTTCACTCTCCTCCTGCCTAATACTTCAACTCTCTTATGTAATTCCAGTCCTTTCTACGTCACGCCGCGTATCTTGTTCTTTTCCTTCCTCTCTACCTTCGCAACTGTCTTCACTCCTGAGTTCATATCCTTCTCTTACCATTTGTCTTTCACCCCCTGTAGCTGGTTCGTCTTTGTCTTCACTCTCCTCCTGCCTAATACTTCAACTCTCTTATGTAACTCCAGTCCTTTCTACGTCACCCCGCGTATCTTGTTCTTTTCCTTCCTCTCTACCTTCGCAACTGTCTTCACTCCTGTGTTCATATCCTTCTCTTACCATTTCTCTTTCACCCCCTGTAGCTGGTTCGTCTTTGTCTTCACTTTTCTCCTGCCTAATACTTCAACTCACTCATGTAATTCTAGTCCTTTCTACATCACCCCTGTCTATCTTGTTCTTTTCCCTTCTCTCTACCTTCGCAACTGTCTTCACATCCTTCTCTTGTCCTTTCTCTGACACCCACTGTAACTGGTTCGTCTTTTTCTTCGCTCTCCTCCTGCTGAAATTTTTAGTCTCTTATGTAGACCTTTGCTCATGAGTGGCGGTACCGACTTACTTGGGGTGAAACGATTAAAAAACAAAAACATTAACAAGACCATAACATTGATTACGAGGATAATTTGTTGAGTTAACCAATTAAATATATGTAAAAAGAGGGAAAATCGAAAATAAATATATCTTGTTATCCCTATGGCATTTAGCGTAATTATTAAATTACCACAATTTATTTATTTAAAAAATGTTCATATTCTTAGAAATGAAATACTAAAATTATTAAATATTTTCTTTTCAGTTAGATAATCTTTTCTTATAATATAGCCTGATATTTACAAAAGTGATATTTAATATCTTTAGGAATCCTGATTTCAAGGTCTGGTAAGTTATCAAATGTTTGGCATCCTTTTTCATCCAGCAAATGTCCACATTTTGGGCAATTATGAACTGGACAATGTTATATACATCCATTCATTTTTCTTTCAGTCTACGGTTTCGCTTTAACTGGAAACAACTATTGCTTTTTAGTCTTTCGTGTCAACGTTTAAAGAGTCTGAGCTCCAGGACTATGGTTTAGTTTTAAAGCTTTCATTGCACTCGAGCAACGCCGGGCTATACTGCTAGTATATATATATATATATATATATATATATATATATATATATTAGGTGCGATTGTTAAATTGTCACAATTATATTCTTTGGCATCAACATTTTATTTAAGAAGTGATTTATCTGAACTTATTTATAAATGGAACTTTGTCTGTGTGTGTGTGTGTGTGTGTGTGTGTGTGTGTGTGTCTGTGTGTGTGTGTCTGTGTGTGTGTGTGTATCCGTTACCTATAGACTCCGAAAAGGCTGAACCGATTTTCTTGAAAATTTACACAGTTGTACAATAAGCGTCTGCGAGTGTTCTTAGCTAGGTTTTGTGTCGAGGTACCCCCGATAAATATCGAAAATCGATAATCGAAAAAATCAGGTTATAGAAGAAGTGGTCTGATTTTAATCAAATTTGATACACTCATAGACAAAGACATAAGAAACGATATTCAGAAGTTTCAAGGTTGCAGTTTTTACAATAGTGCAGAAAATCGATAATATATACATATAAAAGGCAAGATGTGTGTGTGTCTGTTTATTTTCTTGTATATCTGTATTTTTTCAGCCCTTATATTTTAGGTTTTGCTTCGGGTCTGGCTCTAAGTAGGTTTAATTGTAGTTCTTAGTCTCAGTAGTTCTTAGTCTCAGCCATGAGACTAAGAACTACTCAGAGGACTTATTTAGCCTTCAAAATTCAGTTTACGACGAAAAAAAACTTATTTGATATCGATACCAGGAAATCATAATTTGACTTACATCCATTCATTTTTCTTTCAGTCTACGTTTTCGCTTTAACTGGAAACAACTATTGCTTTTTAGTCTTTCGTGTCAACGTTTAAAGAGTCTGAGCTCCAGGACTATGGTTTAGTTTTAAAGCTTTCATTGCACTCGAGCAACGCCGGGCTATACTGCTAGTATATATATATATATATATATATATATATATTAGGTGCGATTGTTAAATTGTCGCAATTATTTTATTATTTCAAATATTCTTCAGGCTGAGTCTGAGCTCCAGGTCCATGCATTAGTTTTTCAAGTTTTCATTACACCCGAGCAACGCCGGGCTATACTGCTAGTTTTTTATAAATATGAAATTTTTCAATAATATTTTGAAGTGTTATAAAATAAGCGCGTCCAGTACTTTGTCTAAATTTTCCAAAATTAATTTTCTATTTTGTCTGTTATAAATTCACCAAGCATAGCAAAATTGAACCCACAATTTAGCAAATATCTACAACCTTCAATGAAGCCATTGCTTGTATATTCAATGATTAAACTAGTATCTTTGTTAATGATTTTATTCATTTTACTTCAATTCCTCACATACTTTTTTGTTGTACACCAACCTATATACAGGAATTGGATGTTCATATCCTCTTAAATACATGGGACATTATTGAGGTAGAGAAGGGTGATTATACTGATTAGCAGTGCATCTACTTTACGCAGCGTGCGAGTCTTGTAATTGTTGATATACTATTATTTCCAACTTCCGTTTTGGTGATTATTACTAACGCAGTAAACGTTTAGTTCTGACAACACTTTTTGTTATTTTCCCAGAGTTAGAAAAAGATAACAGTTGTTCGTTATTAAAATCTGATATCACCTTTTTCATTGGATCATTTTTATTTGTACCACCATATATTTCTATGACAGACAATTTTCCAAAACTGTAATAGTTTTTCTGTTTCCGTAGTATCCTCCCCATTTAATAATGGGTGTGTTTTAATGGCAGTTAAAGTTTAATCTAAAAAAAACTTTTAAACAATGAGAAACATTTTGTCACTTAACATGTTTTGGGTAAGCTGTTATAGCAGTAAGTTTTTTTTTTTACTTAAAAAATATTACAATTTCCCCTTTTGCTGTCCTCTTTTTTGCTTTCAGAATAAAACAATAATTCAGAAGTACACTACCGGCAACAATTATTAGGCAACCGTAGTTTTAAAAAATGATGTATTTCATACTATTTTTAGTATTCATTGCCAAGTGGATAATTCTAAATGAAATTAGAATGGTTCTCTTGTTACTATTACTTTGCAAAATTTTACAAGCTATGCATGAAGCTTTTGCTTCGGCCATCCAATAATAAGAGACTAATATGGGGAAGAGAGCACAAAAACTGGACACCAGAACAGTTCATTTGATGCACATGTTATTGTGTAGTATTAACAAAAGAACCATTCTATTTTCATTTACAATTATTCACTTGGCAATAAATGCTAAAATAGTGTAAAATACATCATTCAAAAAACTAGGGTTGTTTAATAATTATGGCCGGTAGTGTAGGTTCAGTAATCCAGTTATTCCGAATATTTTTAATAAGATGGACACTGCTCAAAAAGAAAGTAAAATCCATTACTTATTAAAAGCAATATCAATTTTTTAGAAAAAGTTAGATCAGTTTTAGTATTGTCAGATATAATTGCAATTACATGAGCGTTTGAGTGCATCAATAATATATGAACAAAATTTCATATTAAAAAGTTGCCTCTAATTTTGCAACTGGAATCATTTTAAATATATAATTTTTATCTCCATTTAAACATTTTACCATAATGCCCAATACGGATCTTTATAAATCCTTAATATCTTCAGCCAAACCAAATAAGTTTTCTCCATAATATTGGAGAGCAACCTTGGCATATACTTCAACTAAAAGGATGCAAAGTTTTCTGAGTTTTCGAAATTTTGCTAAAGCATCACCAAGAAAATTAAAGTCGTCTTATTTTGAAAATTCTGATGTCAAATCTAGTAATGTTTTCACACTCGATAACTTAAAATCAACCTGAAGTCTGGTATATAATGACTGAGCTGTAACAAAGAATCCAAATTCCCTGATAAGAATATCAGAATCATAATGTTTTTCTTAATTCTTTATGCTGTCATAACGTTAATATGTTCTTTTAATTTCTTATTATCAATTAAGATAACAAATTACTTCATTAATTCATGACCAGTGCTAAAACATTGATGTTCGACTTTTTGATAGAGAAAACATTGAATATTTATACCATCATTACAACATCCAAATCACAAGTTTTCAAAAGTTTTAATTAAAAACATTGAAAAGAATCAACAGATAAGATGAACAGCTTATTGTTTGGTTTATAGCGTGTAACTGTAGTGATAAAATCCTTTTGCTCAATATTCTTATAATTTTTTTCGAAAATGAGGATTTTGTCATTTTCTAGAAACTGTACAGACTCATGGAAACAAAAAGGAAATTAATATTGAGCATCATGAAGAGACAACTAAAGTTCCGGGGACATGCAATGAGGAAGGAGAGCTTGGAGAACCTGATACTCACAGGCCAGATAGAGGGGAAAAGTTACAGGGGAAAGCAGAGGATAAGACATTTGAAGGGCCTGAGCAGGTGGATGACAGAACGGGGGTTGCGTGGTGTTACATGAGAAAGTGTGCTCAGAGACACCAGGAATAGGGGGACGTGGAAGGCCATGATCGCCTACGTCATGAATAGACAGGGCACATAAAAGAAGAAGTACTGAATCATGATTTAGCACATTTTTCATAGAAGCTGGGGTTTTATTTGTCGTATTTGGTTGAGGCCGAGGTAATACATTTATGGTAAATGGTCAAATATTGATGGTAGATTTCTAGGTCGAACTTTTCTTGTAATAACCACTGTTTCGTAATCAGATGAAACATGTCTTTCATAAACAGCAATGTTTATTTTGTTGTGGGTGTGGTCTTGATGATTTTATCCATCATTTTCGCTCATTTTTGATCTTGGAGAAGACAAAATACTTATTCCTCTTCTGTGTGCCATGTTACTTTAAGACATAGGCGATGATGGCTCTCTCTATCTCTTGTAACTTTTAAGACCTCTTCATCTGTTATTCTACTTAGTTCCTCGCTCCACTATACATTTACTCAAGTCTATCACGTATATTGTGCGTTACTTTCCATTAATCTTTAGGCATATATATATATATATATATATATATATATAAATTTGTGTATTTAGGCAGCAATTTTTTTTTCAACATGTAAGATTAAATAAATTGCACACACTATGCTTATTTTTAATAAAATCCGTTGATACTCACGGATAATCATTCGCTTCAAAAATTAAAAGATGTCAGAAATGAGCTGTAAAGTTGACATTTTATTTTCATTTATTTCTTAAGGTACCCAAGTACTTTCAACCTCTTCCCGATTTTATTTTATTTTATTTTATTTGTTTCCATAACTCACACCTCTGAAGGTAATTATCAGTGAGTATGAACGGATTTTATTAAAAATTAGCAAACATAGTGTTTGCAATTTATTTAATCTGACCTATATATATATATATATATATATATATATATAATATTATGTATGTGTATGTTTGTATGTTTGCTTGCGGGTGTTTATGTGTATATTTGTGTGTATTTATGCATATTGTTGTGTATAAGTGGATCCGTGTATGTATTTTTATTTTTTTATATAATCTGCTTTGTTGCATTTTTTGTGTGCGTACGTAGCTTATTTTTGCATAAGATTTTGCGTTTCTTATAAATTCAATTATGTTTTATTAAAAATAATTAAATTCACATATGTATATCCATTGGAATATAACTGTGTTTGTCTTGACATCTACATAACCCTCTCCTGCTGCTATCTTTTCATTCGATTTCAGACTTGCATGTATCCAATATATGTAGCCTAAGGTTCTAAGACCATTGCAAACTGTCTTTTTTAAAATGTCGCGGTGTTAGCCCTACAGAAACTCTTTTATCCTTCGGACGATGTAGACTGGTTGCCAACCAAGGCTATAGAACCCAATCTTTCGTGCTCTTTAACCTATAATCGAAGCAAAAGATTAATGCCTTTACCAAAGGGTATTTGCACGAAACTGAATGCAATGAACTCAACTGGAATTCGAACTCGGCTTTCCAATTTCTCATTCCGAGTCTATATCCACTCTACCACAACGCACAGCTATTGTCTGATTTAAGCACGGTTTCAATTAATTCATGAATAAACGTTGATTCTAAAATCGGATATTATTTTCGGAAAAACCGAATGCAATGCACAGTGGAAACCCTGAGCGCATTTACACTAGAATTTTTCAGAAGTGCAGCTTTTCGCTCTTTTCAGGTTATTGCTATCACATAGTATCAAATTTGTGAGGAGGAATGATTAATGGGATTCGGTTATGATTTAGAAGTCGGAGAGCTGTGTTCGAATTTTAGTCGGGATCATTTCATTCTCTTACTTTCTAATACCCTTGTAAAAGGTAAAAATCAAAGTAACCCTTACTATGATTAAATAGTAGAACAGACCGAGTTCTATAGCTTTGAATTCGCAGGGATGCATCAACACCTGAAAACTCACCCTGGTTGGAATTCTGAAATTTTGCGAGTTGTGCATTCTGGCGAAGGCTGATATAGTGTTCACATTTTGATGTACGATATTTTGGTATCTCCGTTTGTCCTCATCAAAATGGTGCATTCTCTTCCTTTGTAACTTACTGTTTTCCCTGTATTTCCAGACATTTAGAATCAAATATGATATTTGATATATTGAATACTGCTGCCACATCTGGTCGGTTGCCCCTGCTTTTCACCTCGGGGTTCTTGACAAATCCAACGGAGAATCTGTAATGTGATCGATACCGACTTGTCAACTCGGCTGCAACCGCTCTCTCACCAGTGTGACGTGGCTTCCTTGTGCCTTTTCTACAAATAGTTTCAAGGCTTCTTCTCCAATGAACTTAGCTTACTGCTGCCTCATAGGCATGCATTTACATGAGCTACTAGATTAGCAACTAGGTCACACCCTTTTACAGTGGAACCGTTAAAATGTAATCGCAATGTCTACTCTAATAGCTTCTTTTCTCGCACTTCCTGCCTGTGGAATTCCCTTCCACATACTAGGTTTCCTTACAGCTACAATCTCCAGGAATTTAAATGTAAGATCAATAGACAGCTCCTATCTCACTAACTCGCATCCATTCTCTCAATCTTTTTTCTCCATCAACACCACCCCTCATTACACCGGTATTCTCATTCGTCTATTACCCTCTTCCTAACATCCCCTATAACTAACCCCTCTTTCTCACCACTTTCCTCTCTGTAACCCCCTGTGAAACAGTGGCAGTAAAACTGCCTTGCTTGGGATTAAATGATTATAAAAAAAAAATTGGTAACACATATTACAGTTCCGTTCTTTCTTTTCTTCATTTATCTCCATATTTCAATATTATTAATTTGTTATCCATGTTCCTAAGAAATTATTAATTTGTTATCCATGTTCCTAAGAAATTGCTCACCCATTCTGTCACCCATTCCAAAGCCTGATTTTATTTTCCAAATATTTATTCTTGAATTCCTCTTTACTGGCACCACTTTGTGTTTCTGTTATGCAAGCTACTTTTACACTGGACAGAAATGGTTCACCACTGTTCCTTAATTACCACTCTAAATTCTTCTCTTCGTTTCGAATACAGTTTTCACGATCTATCAAACCATTTTCTCCACTGTACCGTGGTAGCTACATCCGGTACAATTTTCGGAATCAACGCTCTAGACCTTCTCATGTTCTTTGTTGTCGATTTGTCATAAGGCCTATTGCGTCCATGTCAGTATCAGTCAGTTAAGTGCCATACGTGATACACGCTTGGGCGATCATGTCTCTTTCGAGACATGACTGACTGGGCAGAAGATTATCCCACTGTAGTTTGCCATTGTTTTCTGCGGTAGACTGGTTGCCAGCCAAGGCTATATAACCCAATCTGTCCTGTTATTTAACCCATAACTGGAGGGAAGAAACGGATTAATACGTTTTCCAAGGGTATTAGTGCGTGAGTGAATCCAAAGAATTCAACTGGAATTCGAACTTGGCACCCCGATTTGTCTTTCTGCATCGATATCCAATGCACCACAACGCATATCGATCCCATTTCGGAGAGCCGGCACAGCGGAAAGGTTTATACTTTCCATTCAACTGTGTCTTGTGTATTAAATCCAGTCATCTGAAGCATTCTCTCTTCATCTCATTCTCCCTGATTCTTTCCAACCCTATTTTTGACAAACAGTTATAGCCCCTCTTCTCTATATCTTTCATGGCCTACCTATCAGTATCTCATTTCTATCCGTCCGGGTTATTTTTCTTCTCATTTCTTAAATGGCAAATGATATTCCAGTATCATCGCAAAATACAGGATGCGATGAAAAAATTGACGTCTAAATTACGTAAAAATGGAAATCTAGTCGCATGCTCAAATACATAAGGTCAGTGAACCTGAGACATTTCTCTGATCTATTTAATTCGCTCCTGTTCAACTGGTGTTTTCGGATGGCGTTTTGTCAATTGCAGATAGAAGTGAGTAACATAACATATGTTAGAACACGTTTAGAATATTTGTTCTAAGACCGGATACTATTTTCCGCACAACGTAATAATTGAAGTATGAAGACCAGACATAACTAAGGAGAGAGATAAACATTTACTACTATTTATGAGATTCTTTTACCTCGTGTTTGCTTTTTAACAATGCCTTATTACTTATAACTGACAGTCGTAAATGACACTCGCAATGAATCTCATTACAGAGCAGTGTTGCCAGACATAGTGTCCTCCGACAGCAACTGACTTAGTCCAAAGCAGAACTACCTCCTCAAGACACTCAATGTAGGCCCTGTGGGAAGATGAATCAAATCATAACGTCACTATCCTTAGTGATGATTCCAAACACCTTTGTAATCATCATTGAACTCATCCAGTTCGTTCCAAGTTCTCTGCACTGTCCTCAGATTGTCACCCTCAAAATTGTGAAATGTTTATATTGAACTTTTCGGTGCGAGTGTCAAGCAGTAAAGCATGTCGTTACTAAATTTCTGGCGGAGTGAATTTCGTCATGGTGCTCACAGTGCCAAACTGATCATACTATACTGTGCTGTTGACGAAATAAATTTTTAAAAAAATCAACGGGGAATAAAATGGAAACAGTTTACTTATCGCACACTGTACAAAAAAGTCCATACAAAAAATAGATTAACCCACAGAAATACTCCCGTCTTAATTTCCAGTTTTATTTCAATCGAGGATGTCAAGAATAATTTTCGTGTTTTCTTCCTAAGTTAGTTGAATCCAGTAATGTCTGCCTCTCCAACTGATTCCCATGCATAACGCGCACACTGCCGTATTTTTATCTAGAAGCCACTCATGCAAGTTGATGATTGCCGTCTCACAGTCTTTGACTATTTTTCTATTTAACAGCCATTGATCTATTCTGATTCTAATTTCTCACCTGCATGTAAGCAACGTTGAGCATGATCAGTACTTAGATGGGTAACCGCTTGGGCCTACCAGGTGCTGTAAGCGTATAGTGATGGATGTGCGTTCTGGTGCAGTGGATATCGGCTCGGAAAGAGAAATCGGTGTGCCGAGTTCGAATTCCTGTTGAATACTCTGCATTCACTTAAGCACTGGTACCCTTGGGGAAGGTATTAATCTGTCCCTTCCCGCCAGTTATGGGTTAAATAACAGGGTAGGACTTGGGGACCCTGCCCTTAAAAACAAATCCCAATTAATCTTGATACTCGAAAAGAAAAAAAGTATTACTAGACACAAAACTTATATAAAAACAACAATAAGTTGTTGAAAGAAAAAGGTATTACCAGCAATAAATAAATAAAAATTTAGTTGGCAATAAATGACCGGCCGAGGTTGATATGCCATAAAAACAACCAACCAAATCACCTGCATGTTTTTAATTTAGCTTTAAAGTATAATTCTCTTGTAAACGTACTTCAGCTTGCCACCTTCTAGACGGTATTTACACAACCTTGCATCGGTGCGGACGGAAAACTGTGAAAAGACCGTTGCATACCCACAAAGAAATAAAATATGAAAACAACAACATCGGTGAGAAGTAATGCGGGTTCCAACTGTTTTCAATGTACTTAGTTGTTTGATTCATTGCTTCACATCTCACAGTCTGGGTGAGTAAGTAGCTGATTCTTAGGATAACCTGTGCCTTTTCAGTCTAACAAATTAACTCTTCTCTTCATATCAACACTCTGCTCATCTCTGTTCATAAAACACAAAACACTTGTGACTGAGATAAAATCACACATCTTGCCAGTCTAATTTAAGAGTCAGATTCATAGCGTCACACATTCAGTTTTCAGTAGAATGTCAGTCAGTTAAGCGCTATACGTGATACACGAGTTGGGCTATCATGTCTCGAAAGACTGACTGGGTAAAAGATTATCCCGCAGTAGGTTGCCATTGTTTTCTGCGGTAGATTAGTTGCCGACCAAAGCTATAGGACTAAATCTGCGATATTATTTAACTTATAACTGGAGGGAAGAGACTGATTAATTTTTTTCCCAAGAGTATTTGCGCCCAAGTGAATGCAAGGAATTCAACTAGAATTCGAACGCGGCTCGCCGATTCGTCGTTCCGAGTCGATATCCGTTGCACTACAACTCACACCCCAGTAGAATGTACAGAATTTTAAAATATACTTCTTGTCAGATTTTTAGTAAATCTAAAATTTAGTCTCGCTGAAAGCAAAATAATGCGTCTGCATGGGGTAACTCTCACAACAGACCTCAAGTGGAATGACAATATAAACTAAATGACTATATGACTAAATTCGCTGCTAAGAAAGTCGATTTTCTGTGTAGGGCCAGGACGTTTTTCCCGTCTGAAACAATTCTGCACATATATAAATCTACCACCCGCCCGTGCATTGAATACTACTGCCACATCTCGTCGGATGCTCTTGCTATCCACCTAGGTGTCCTTGAAAAAATCCAACGTAATGTAATGTGTTCGATCCCGATTTGACATTTCAGATACTGTCATTTTCTCACCGGCGCAATGTGGTTTCCTTATGACTCTTCTACAAATACTTTCACGTCTTCTGCTCCGATAAACTTAGCTCACTGGTGCCCCCTATATATGAATATACTCGAGCCACAAGATTAGCAACGATGTCCCACTCTTTTACTGTGCAACCAATAAAATGTAAATGCAAATTCTACTCCAGCAACTTATTTTCTCGCCTGTGAAATTCCGTTGCATTTACTTGCTTACCCGACAGCTACAATCTCCAAGAATTTAAATATAAAGCCAATAGTCAGCTCCTATCTCACTAAACTGAATCATCTCTCATGCTCTTTTCTCCGTCCACTCCACTCTCATCAGTATTCTCATCCTTCTCTTACCCACGTCCTGACACCTTCTATAACCTGTCACTCTTTCTTATAACCTTGCTTCTATGGAAATCCCTTGGCAGTAAAATGCCTTAACAGTTATTGAAAATACATATATACTTAGACAAGAAAATAATAAACAAAAACTTAAAATTCTAGAAGCTATCTACATCAAACAGTTTAAACCTAGCTTAAATAAAATAAATTTCGACATCTCCACTAACATACTTCAATGCCTATAATCGACGGGAGAGGTCATAGTTACTATGCTTACCCACTTTACCCATAGTAGTAGCAGTTCTCGACCAATCCCCTCATGCCACTATACCCTCATGCGACCAAGAACCTACCACCACCACTTCGTTCACCGCCTGCGGCTATCTGCCACGCAAAAAATGGACCTGTTTAATTTTCTCTATTTAACTCCACTCTGTTAATAATTTAAATGTTCTATGTTCACTATATATTAAATGTTCATCCTTTGATAATGGCGTATGTAAGCCGAAAGCTCAGACCCGACAAAAAAAAATCAACAATTACTGCGATTTCTTGTCGTCTTTTCATGATAACACTATCAAGCTAATCAGATCATACGAAAGGATCTTACACAAAATAAATAGACAGAACTTGTCTATATTATTCAATGAAACCTATATATATATATATATATATATATATATATATATATATATATATTTATATATATATATAATCAGGTAATACAACTGTGTATGAGTAAACTTCTTGATTTCTGGATGACCAGTGATTGAAGGCCTATCCTCTGAACTAGCTCTAATATCTGCATTAGGGAAACTGGCTAGTAACATTCAATATACCCGAAACCAAACTAGTAAGTTTTCTTCACCGATCAGACCATGAATTTTCGCCTACCACGATGAATGCTCCAAGTGGTAGATTACACCGTAAAACTGAGCATCACTGCCATAACTCATTCCTCAATATCCAGATTTCCCAGATGTCAAAGATGTATATGCGGCCTTGTTGCCGATTTTTTCCTACAGTTCATTTCTCACAGAGAGAACGGCATTATCTCCATTTCGATGACAAAATCTCTAACAGCCTACATTCCTTAGTTCCAACAGTTGAGACCTTCGCGAAACCAGCGGTTCCAAGTACATTTGAACAAATCCCCCACATTCTTTTCGTATTCTACGAGGAAGAATAAATTTCCATGCGGACAGCCTCTTCCTATGAACTGTTACTTTGTGAAAGAGATTCCCGAGAGGATGCTTCCCTGATCACTATAATCTTAACTTCTTCAAGTCGAGGGTTAGCCATTATCTTTCTTATAAATAATCTTTACTTTTTACCACCGCCTCTTGCATTTTTAAAAGAGTAGTTTCTAACTTCAGTGACTCTCAAGCTTTGTATTCGGTGAAATATCAGTAAACAAAAATTTATAGTATTGAAAGACGTTAAATCAGTGTAAAAATATCTACTGTATTTCCTTGATCTAAGTTAAGTATCGTCAAGCCTGAGCAGTACCTGGATAGGTGAGCTCTCCGGAATGCCATTTTTTGTAAGTACGTTTGGTGTAATAAATAATCGGAAAGTAGATTTCTAATTCTGGTCGGGTTTGTTATATTTATTAGGTGCAAATAACCTTAGGAAAGACATGAATTTGTGGGATAGGAAATGAAGAATTAATATCAACCTTCTTCTTGGTTTTTACAAAAATTCATTGTGGCGTGTGAAATCCTGCTTTTTCCCAAATAGAAAAAGAATTGACCATGTGCCTAAAGAAAATGTCGAAACCGGATTTCGCTAGTCGGCGTTAAATGAATTTGCTGACCAATGGGAGCGACTTGCAAGACCAAAAGGGACTTCGTGATCTAGTGCGAAAATCTAAAATTACTATAAAAGGCTCTGGTCAGTGTCATCAGGCAATCAGGGATGAAAGCAGCGGAGACGACAAGCTAAAATGTAACGAGAAAAGCTTCAAGTGACCAGGACATCTGTCCTCGTTCTCTTTTCTTCTCGTGTGCTGATTCATTTTACTTCTTCTTCTCCGTCCAAAGACATTTATACGAACAAACGCTAAAACATACAGACGTACGTACGCATAAACTCTTATAAACAAATTACAACTACAAACATTTCTTCATTTCTTGATACCCTCAACTTTCTCATTGAACACGAACTCTACTCTTAACTTCTTAATAGTGTTTCTAATTGTACATTAACTCTTACAAATTATGTTATCCTTTCCTTTAATAAATTTCGATTTTAAAATGCAAAATGTATATTTTATTATTCCACTAATCTACATTCATTCACACATTCCTGTAACCAACTGACAGCCAAACTTCTCATGAAAACGTTCTGATAATTTTGATGATGATAATTCTGGATAAAAATTTGTAAGCTGTAGGGAGTTCGGTTGAGTATGACACAAGGCCGAATTAATAGACATTAACCATCTCCCTATAATTTCAAATTCACTTCTTCTTCTTCTTCTTCTTCTTCTTCTTCTTTAGATAGTAGGACTTGTATCAGTAAATCCTTATTATCGCCAAAATATTCTTAATCTCTAAAAATATTTTCTGGCTTTAAATCACTTTATTGATAAGCCGTAAAAACAAATAACCAATCCTTTAGAGAGCTTCTTCAAACACCTAAGTGTGCTGTTCATTGTTTAGGATGTCGCTAAACTCTGTAAAAATATTCTCGTGCAGATATATATGAACTTTTTTCTTGAAAAACATCTGGTCTAGGTTAGATTTTGGTGAATCTGTATACGTTCTATATTCTGATTATAACATCCGTTTGCAAATTTTCTGAGCCTGTCTTCTGTATATTTTTCCGCGCTCCTAAGATTTGCCCGAAACAACTTCTAATACATCAGAATGATTCCCTTCTTTTGAATTTCTCAATGTAATTTCTGAGAGACCGTCGTTTGATCCACCTTACACATACAATACAGCTTGTGTTTCTTTATAACTTTTCTTACTTTTGATCATAGCTCCTCTGGCCAATAATCTGTTTCAACTCTTCCGAAATTGCATAGAAACCTTTTCTTCTGTTTGTATATTTCTTTTCAAAATCAATTTACTGTCCTGCTGATTTAAATTGATCCTTTTTCTTTTACATGTTCATCCCTGGGTTTATTGCAACGGCGTCCTTAACGTTAACAAGAAAAAAAATGCAGAGTGAAATTAAGAAAACAACCAATGCAGATAAGTAATTTTTTTTTTTTTATAAGCGTTTCACCCCGAGGAAGGCATGTCACTGCCACTACTGCGCAGGGGGCTACGTAGAGTGGAGAAAGGCTGATTAAATATAGGAAATGTCAGAGGGTGGGTGATAGGTGGGTAAGGATACTGAGAATGAGGGTTGGGTAGATGAGAGTGTTCTGAGAATAGTTGGGAGTTAGTGTGATAGGAGGTGTCTATTGACCCTACATTTAAACACCTGGAGATTGTAACTGTCGGGAAAGCAGACTTGTGGAAGGGAGTTCCACAGGCGGGAAGCGCTAGAAAAGAAGCTGTTGGAGTAGAATTTACGGTTACATCTTATTTGTTTAACTGTAAAAGGGTGGGACCTAGTTGCTAATCTAGTATCTCGTGTAAATTCGTGCTTAGGCGGCACCAGTGATCTAAGCTCATTGGAGCAGAAGCCATGAAAGTACTTGTAGAAGAGGCACAGGGAAGCCACATCACGCCGGTGAGAAAGCGGCTGCAGCCGGTCTGCCAAGTCAGTATCAATAATGTAGTTATTATTTCTCGTGGTCTAGAACCGATCGTTTGATCGTTCCGGGGTATCGGGTATCGTTTATCAGTAGTGGGAGAATAAGAAATCGTTGAGGGTTTAATACAAGTTAGTAGTCGAGATAGAAATGTGGGAAAAGAATCAACAATCATAAGTAGACGAGTGAGATATAACTAGTGGAAGAAAGATTCCCCGAATTATCGTATTGTAGTAGTCGGATTTTATTAAAATCATTTCACCCCAAGCAAGGCAGCAATGCCACTGGTGCTCAGGGGGCTAAATAAGAAGAGAGTGGTTACATAGGAGGAGAGCGAAGAGAAAGAGAAACGGAAGAGGAACTGGGTACAGGGAGTGTCTGAGAATGGGCAAGAGAAGGAAGGGAATACTGATGTAAGGAGAGTTACGTGTGAGTCAGTCAGTTAAGTGCCAAACGTGATACACGCTTGGGCGATCATGTCTCGAAAGAGACTGGGCAGAAGATTATCCCGCAGTAGGTTGCCATTGCTTTCTGCGGTAGACTGGTTGCCGACCAAGGCTATAGAACCCAATCTGTCCTGCTATTTAACCCATAACTGGAAGGAAGAGACAGATTAATACCTTTCCCAAGGGTATTTGCGCGTAAGTAAATACAATGGATTCAACTGGAATTCGGTAGAGTGTAAAAAAGAGAACAAACAACAAGATTCGGGTGGGGGGTTGGGGAAAGGATTAGGAGAAGTATAGAAGTCAAGGGGATAAGAGATGGGAATTGATGTTGCATTTGAACTCTTGGATATTGTACCTATCAGAGAAGCAAGTATACGGAAGGAGGTTCTACAGGCGGGAAGTGCGAGAAAAGAAGCTGTTAGAGTAGAAGTGATGGCTGCATTTGTTTGTTTTTATTGTAAAAGCGTGGGACCTTGTTGCCAGTTTAGTTGCCCGAGTAAATTCTTGTAGAAGGGGCACCAGGAAACTAAGTACGTCAGAGCAGAAGCCATGAAAATATTTGTAGAAGAGACAGAGGGAAGCCACATGCCGTCGGTGAGAAAGTAGCTGGAGTCGAGCTGCCAGGTCGGGATCGATTAAATTGCGTATTTTCTTCTGAAACCTGTCGAGAACCTCGAGATGATTAGCAGATATAACAACAGTATTCAATGTATGGCGGATGGTTGATTTTTCTATGTGCAAGATGGACAAAGGCGAGAAAAACTTCCTGACTCGACACAGTGGCCCAATTTAGCAGTAGATTGAGCTATTGATTCACTGTAGTCGTTCCACTTGAGATTGGCTGAGAGAGTGAGGCCGATGAGACGCAGTGTCTTGCTTTCTGGGAGACTAGCTAGATCTATGTTAATGGCGGGCAGGCGAGACTCTCTTGGATGGTTGACTGGTAGTAGCTTCGTTTTGGAAGCATTAAAGTTTACGAGCCATTTCTTACCCCAGTCTGCAATGGATTGGAGGACCTTCTCAATATAAGCAGCGAGATTATCTTCGTCCGACTTAACAAATTTCTGACTGGGACGGGAGTAAATGGTGGTGCCGTCAGCGTAAATGTCTATTTGGGATTTGATCAGATCAGGGAGACCGTCAGGCCTAGGATGGAGGCCTGGAAGGCACCCGTGTTCGTGTTATATGCTCTGGAGGCATGCCCGTTGAAGACGACCTTTATTATGCGGGTTGATAGGAATGATTAGATCAAACCATACAAGCGTCCAAGGATACCATAGCCCTATAGATTGCGCAGAAGACTGGCGTGCCAGACGGTATGAAATGCTTTGGAGAAATCCAGGGCAACAGCTCGAACTTCGCCCTTCTTATCAAGAGCCTGGTATATGTATTAGGTGTTGGTCGTTAGCAAATCAGCAATAAACCTGGCAAGCAGAAGTCATACTGTCTGTCCGAGAATAGTTTATGGTCGGTGAGATGTTGAATAATTTCAATGTTGACGATAGCCTCGAACACTTTGCCGAAAATTGATAGGAAGCTGATAAGGCCATAATTAGAGAGGTCTGAAGGTTTTCCTGAGTTCTTAAATACAGGAACTACAGAAAGAGACTTCCAGCAGGCAGGAAAAGAAGAAGCAGAGAAGCAGTATTTATAGAGGTTAGAGAGGACAGATGTGAGTTCAGGGGCACTTTTCTTCAATATATTAACCGGGATTCCCTCACCTCCGCTCGCCTTAGTGGGGGTCAAGTTTTGAAATTATGAGAGATTAGAGGAGTGGTTATGTGATCATCTCTCAGTTGAGCCTCAGTTCTGAGAAGTAAGTCGGGTGCGGATACTCCAGACGAGTTAAATGTCGAATTCGAGGAAAATCTTCGAGCAAAGCACTCTGGCTTGACCACAGTGGCTGTGAGGACCTCAAATTTATTGATTAAAGGAGAGATCGAGGATTTGCTGTTGCTCAGCAGACATTTGCAGAGCCACCAGTAGTCTTTGGAGCCGAACTTGCAAGCTGCTATACGCTGCTTCATTCTCTCAACAAACAACAGTTTAGCGTTATTTTAGATCCTCTTACACTCATTACGAGCAGCGGCAAATAGGCGCCTATTATGATCAGACGTGTTTTTTTTCCGATATAGCCGGAAGGAGTGATTCTTGTGGGCAATGGCGGTAGAGCAGGCAGGATAGAACCAGGGTGTCGAATGAGATTTAGCGCGTTGTGATGCAGTGTTCGGAATGAGAATTCAAAGAGCGGAGTTCGAATCCCAGTTAAATCCTTTGCGTTCAACTTACACACCCATGGAAAAGCTCCGTCGCCTCTCTTTATAGATTAAATAACAGGGCAGATTTTGGTTCTATAGCCTTTATTGGCAAACAGTCTTCCGCAAAAACTAATGGCAATCTACTGCGGGAAAAATCCTTTGTCAGAGACATAGTCGCCAGAGACATGATCGCCATCACGTATGGCACTTAACTGGCTGACTTAGTGGTCATTAGGTCGTGCGCTGCGGTGCAGTAGACATCGGATAGTAATGAGAATCAGTGAGTCGAGTTCGAATTCCACTTGGATTCTTTGCATTCACTTACACGCAATAAAGGTATTAATTCGTGGCTTTTCCATCCAGTTATGCGTTTAATAGCACAACAGTTTCGGTTATATAACCTTGGTTGGCAACCAGTCTACCGCAGAAAGAAATGGCAACGTACTGCTGAAAAATGTTCTTCCTAGACAGTGATATCTCGAAAAAATCATGATCACCCAAGCGTGTTTATCGTATGGCACTGAACTAACTAAGTAGTCGTTAGTTAGTCTCTGTTGCTTTCGATGCTGAACGAATTTTTTCATGTTGATAGAGGGGGCCTTGGTGTTGCTGCTTATTTCTTGGTTAAGCTTGTTTTCAGTATAGTTCTTAGTTAATGAAAGCCTGGTCGAATATGCTTTCGTGGGTGAAATCAATGTTGATGAGCGAATTGGCTGTTGCGAAAATCGCTTAGGCGTTTTTTGATTGGTCAGGAAAGATGTTTTAAGATCCTGACATTAAATAAACGAATAATATATAAGACAGTATGTTGTAGCCTAGTATTGAACTCATAAATCTTTGGGTCAAGTCACAGGAACTAACCAACTAATCTACTGGGCCATGTGTCCTTAAGGAAAAGAACAAGTGAATTTTCTTGAGTTAACCCAAAGTGTTGTAAGTTCAATACCAGACTACAGCAGTGGTGAATAAATAACTTACAGGGTTACAGGGAGATAACTATTGACTACAAAAAGAGGCACTACCACGCAAGGAATGGAGTTCATATACCCCAGAGAAGGGTTCGGTTCAAAATTCCTAGCACCTGAAGAAGGCTGGAGCGTACAACGACCGAAACGTCGTGCAAAGCAACAAAGCAAAGCAACAAAGATGAGGACAATAGTCCGAATAACGTAAATACTATCTATCATTATAGAAGAAAAAGTTAACGAGCATAAAATGAAAGCATAATAGCTACTTCAAGATCCTTTGAATTTCTCCATGTAATTTCCCATACACCTTCTTTTGATCCACCTTACACATACAATACTGCTTGTGTTTTTTCATAATTTTCTTAATTTTGATCATAGCTCCTCTGGCTAATAATCTGTTTAAACTATTTCAAAACTGCATAGAAACCTTTTCTCCTGATTGTATATTTCTTTTCAAGATCAATTTACTTTCCTGCTGACCTAAACTGATCCTTTTTTTTTTTACATTCCCTTCCCTGTGTCTGTTGTTAACCTTAACATGAAAAAAAAAAAAAACAGAGCGAAAGTAACAAATCAGCAAAATATCAGAACTGGCGCTCTAAAACGTGGACTACAGCATATTGAATATTGCTGCCATATCTGGTCCGGTGCTCCTGCTATCCACTTAGGTATCCTCGACCAAATCCAACGGGGAATATGTAATGTGATCGATCCCAACTTGGCAGCTAGGATACAGTCGATTTCTCACCGACGCAGTGTGGCTTCCCTATGTCTTTTCTACAAATACTTTCACGGCTTCTACTCCGATAAACTTAGCTCACTGGTACCTCCTATATATCAATTTCCTTGAGCCAAAAGATTAGGTCCCACCCTTTTACTGTGAAACCAATAAATTGTAAACGCAAATTCTATCCACTCAGCTTCTTTTCTCGCACTTCCCGCCTGTGGAATTCTCTTCCGCATACTTGCTTTCCCGACAGTATAATCTCCAAGAATTTTAATCTAAAGTCAATAGTCATCTCCTGACTCGCTAACCTACATCCTCTCTCTCATGCTTTTTTCTTCGTCCACTCCACTCTCATCAGTATTTTCTTCCTTCTCCTACTCTTTTCCTGACACCCCCTGCAACCGGCCACTCTTTCTCATAACATTCCTCCTATGTAGTCCCCTGCACAACAGTGGCATTAAAATGCGATATGATTATAAAAAAACTGTTTATCGTCGTTTCAGTTGATGGGAGTGATACTTCAACTCTGATTTTGGGATAGCGAACAGCCACCTTGTCACATTCTCTTGAATTGGTTGATGTCTGAGTTTTAGTCTTGTTTAACTGCATATCAACCTCTATGGGTTATTTAATGCCGAAAAGGTAGAGTTAAAGATATTTTTTTTAATCTTCGGTTATAGTAAGAGGGTTAATTTAGTAAGATTTTGATGAAATTTTATTTTTATTTTTATTTTATTTTAGAAAACTGAAGATGTCGTCTAGTTTTGTATTAAAAAATGTATTGCTGGTAATAGATTTTTCTTTCAAAAATTTATGATGGCAATAATTTTTCTTTCTTTAAAAAAATCATTTTTTCTTGAAAAAATATATTGTTGGTAATATTTCTTATTCAAAAATGCATATTTTTCTATAAAAGTCTCTCTCTCTCTATATATATATTTCTATGAAAATGTATTTTTATACTTTCATAGTGTTTTGATCCAAGTTTGGGGGTTAACTATTTATCCATAGCTGAGACCCTAACGGGCGCTAACACTCCGAGTCAGGGTGGACCTGGGAACAACAGCAATTAAGAGGTGGTTCCATGCTCCTCACAACCTTCCAATCAGAGGCCTTGCTAACGGATGCTGTTTACCGTCATACACAGGTCCGCTTGACGTCTTGAAATCTTGTTCCTTTCAAGTTGGATTTGATTTTTCGAAAGAGAAAAAGTCGCAAGGAACGAGATCAGAAAATATGGTAGTTGTTGGAGCTGGGAAAATATAACCTCAATTCTGTCAGACATGAATGTCACCAATTTGAAGCAATGTTATTTATTAACATAGTTCCATGATTTTTCATTTTATTTGTGAACAATTTATTTACTGCTAAATAACTAATAACAATCACTAATGAACTTTTTCAGGTCTTTTCACATCAAGTAAAGCAATAAAACTTCTAAGAATCATGGTGGTGACTGAGTGCCAGTGAATATGTGAAAAATTACTATAAATAAGGAAGGGCAACCATTATGAAAACAAAAGACAAAGATTGACATTGCGTTTAAATTTTTGAATATCAAGGTTGACTGGAAAGTAAAAACCCAGAAGAGAGTTCCTCAAGCAAGAAGTCTAATAGAAGAAACTTTTGCATAGAACTTACATCTAACCATTTTAACTGTAAAATGATAGACATTGCCAACAATCTAGTACTACTCTTAAGTAAATACGTTCTAGGTATCATAGAGGGAAATTCATCGGAACAACTACCATGAAAATAATTAGAGGAAAAAGTATAAAGAAGCTACGTTACGTCTGTGGTAAAGTGATTTAAGCTTAGATGATGGTCAGCATGAATAACATTGCAGATTCTTTGATTTTAGCAGTAATTTCTAAATATGTAGCAAAAGCACCGAACCAGACATGGCAGGACGAATGTTAGACTTATAATAATGAAAACAAGGACGAATGTTAGACTTATAATAATGAAAACAAGGACGAATGTTAGACTTATAATAATGAAAACAAGGACGAATGTTAGACTTATAATAATGAAAACAAGGACGAATGTTAGACTTATAATAATGAAAACAAGGACGAATGTTAGACTTATAATAATGAAAACAAGGACGAATGTTAGACTTATAATAATGAAAACAAGGACGAATGTTAGACTTATAATAATGAAAACAAGGACGAATGTTAGACTTATAATAATGAAAACAAGGACGAATGTTAGACTTATAATAATGAAAACAAGGACGAATGTTAGACTTATAGATATGAAAGCTAGTTTCTCTATGAACTTCTTTTCAACA
This sequence comes from Ascarosepion bandense, assembly GCA_037127315.1. NCBI lineage: Eukaryota > Metazoa > Mollusca > Cephalopoda > Sepiida > Sepiidae > Ascarosepion > Ascarosepion bandense. The sequence continues at coordinate 1,205,868 of JBBBDQ010000731.1, forward strand.
ACTTTAATATGTTTTTGCATTTTAAGCATCTCTGATCAGACCCATTCGTGATTCTTCAAAAACTGTGGCTTAAATTGCAACTATTTTAAGACGGCCTGAGTTACAGTTCAATTGTAGGGGGTCTAATCAAAAGAATTGGGATTTGTGCTATAAAAAATAAATTACAACACATATCAATTCAACATTTAACTGTCGTTTCATATAATGGTAGCATTACTGCAACTCCGTTTGTGGGATATCGAGAATCTGCCTTGTCAAACTCCCCGATTTTTTAAAATCTTGTTCCTCTCAAATGGGATTTGATTTTTGGAAAGAGCGAAAATTCGCAAGGGACGAGATCAGAGAATATTGTGGTTGTTGAAATTGTGAGAGTATGATTAAAAACTGATGCTGGAGCTATGGCCTTATGATGTCATAAGACGATCAGACTCTGCACACTTTTCTTTCCAAAAGCACTGCTATAAACAACAGAAGTGAACGAAAAAGTTATAACAGTGTGTATTCACGACAGAATGCAAGATCAATATGCGCTAAGCAGTTTAAACCTGCACATTTTAGCTTCTTTAACTGAAAAAAAACACAGTCCGTATCTTCTCCTTATAGGTTAAATAGAAGGAAAGACAAGTTTATAGCCTTGGTTGACAAACAGTCTACTGCAAAAAGTAATGGCAATCTACTGCGGGGAAATCTTCTGTTCAGTCTTTCGAGACATAATGACCAAAGCGCGTGCCACGTATTGCACTTAACTGGCTGTGTAATCGTTAGGATGTGTGTTGTGGTACAGTGGATATTGAAATAAGAAATCGGTAAGTCGAGTTCGAATTCTAGTTGAATCATTTGCATTTAATTACGCGCAATGACTTTGAGAAATGTATTAATCCGTTGTTTCTCTCTCCAGCTTAACATAGCAAAAGACTGATATTTTTTAACCATAATTTGTATGTTCAGCAAATTGCTAACCAAATCTACAGAGTCAGTTTTTTGTGTTATTAAACCCATATCTAGGGTAAGAAGATATCAGTTCATAACTTTTCTCAAAACTACTTGGCCCAAAGTGAATATAACAATCTGAACCGATTTTGAACTCAGCTCACCGATTTTCCGTTCCAAACCACTAACCATTACACCTATTTCGCATTCGAGCGGTATTTGGCTGAATAGAAAAAAGTCGATGAAAAAAAAAAGTAAATGAATAGAAAACGAAAAGAATATTGAAAAATCCTGAGTTTCAGAAGAAAAAAAAAAGAAAACTTAAAAAGAAAGTAATAAATAAAATGATTAAATATGAATAAAAATACACATCGCCGAAGGAGAGAAAAAAATCACCATTCATATTTGCTTCGGCGTGAAAGAAGAAATATAGCAAGTAGAAATGTGTGTCTATATATAGGTGATCGGTGAAAAAAAAAACTGGAATTCAATATGGCGACTGTATTTTATTAAAAACTCTTCACTGAAACTTTATTTGTTAGTTTCAGTAAAGAATTCAAATATTGGTTAGTTGCGGCTATTTCTTAATTTACACTCAAAGATCTGCAAAATGATGAACTTATTGACTTATTTCTTTAATGTTTTATTAAAGATTAAATCATCATACCTCCAGAATTATATTTAGGAGAGATAATTCTTTTTGCATTATTCTTATAATAATGTTCTGTCAACAAGATTTGCAATATTTATTAATACAACATTTAATATTATAATAGATATACATTTACCTAGTGATTTTCAATTCATTTCTATAGCAAACTGACGCGTCTAATGCATATTAATATTCAATTATATAATTAATGCTTAGAACTGAAAACCTCTTTATTTCCGATTATTTGTTATGATATTTTTCTTGATTTATTGTGAAAAATACATTACCGGCCATGAATACTAGACCACCCCAGAGTTTTAAAAGAAATTATGTATTTCATACTATTTTTAGTATTTATTGCCAAGTGAATAATTCTAAATAAAAATAGACTGGTTATTTTGTTATTATTACTTTGCAAAATTTTACAAGGTTGCCAGGAAGCCTTTGCTTCGCCCAGCCAATAAGAAGAAGAGACTAGCATAGGGAAGAGAGCACAAAAACTGGACACCAGAACAGTTCATTTGGTGTACATGTTATCGTGCAGGATTAAAAAAGTAACGATTCTATTTTTATTTAGAATTATCTACTTGACAATAAATACTAAAAAATAGTATGAAACAGTATATATATATATATATATATATATATATATATATATATATATATATATATAGTCATCCGCAGACAGATCTGTTTCACTGTATTACAGCTCATCAGTACGGTTAGACTCCGATTGCTTTTTATGTTCATATATATATATATATATATATATATATATATATATAACAGAACAGGTAGATTAAAACCCGCTGTTTATGCATTTACTTTTATTAAGGGTGCTCAGTATAAAGTAGAGTTTAATATTGTAATTTTGTTATTACAATGGATTACAAAAAGCATTATATCACTACACAAAAATCTCTATGTTTCAGAACAATATTGTTCTTCTTCAGGTGATATTTTACAATAAATGGTGAAAATTATTAATTGAGAAAATATAAGATGAATTTAAGGTTACAAAGAAAAGTAATACATGGTAGGTGGAGAAAATGCTTGTAAGTGTGTCAATATTATTCAATCATAATGTTGTACAAAATCAAATTTAAAATATAACCTGAAACCTAACATACTGTTAAAAATATTGTCTACAGATGTAAATAATGTATGGTTTCATTATGAATCTTACCCTGACAAAAATAAAAAGTGTCATGCCATTACGTCAAACTATTATGTTGCTTTTCAAGACCCAAATCTTACATTTCATAGTTCAACCTATTTCTCATTTTTGATTGAGCTATATTGACACAATTAACACTCCCTACTCTTCTAGATAACTATAAATTGATCTTATATTTTCTAAAAAAATCATTTTCACCATTTTCTTAAAAATATCACCTGAAGAAGAAATGAAAATTTTTGTGTAGTGATATAATGCTTTTATACATTTGGAACCATTGTAATAACAAAATTGCAATACATATATATATATTACGGGTAGTTCCTCTCTATCCCCCCTCTCTCCCCCCCTCTCTCTCTATATATATATATATGTATATATATATATAAATAGACAATATTAATGAGGATATATATTTGTACAGCAAACCGGTAGCTTACCATGAAAATGTAAGTCAACACTATTAAATAAACAAAAAAAAAAAAATTAATTTTTCACTTGGCACCAAAAATTGTATTGACTGGTGTAATATAAAAAATAAATAAAAATGAAAGAAGTGATTTTTCCGCCACCTTTATTCGTTATCTATTTGTTCAAGTCTATCTATCTATCTATCTATCTATCTATCTATCTATCTATCTATCCTGTTTTCTGTCATATCTATCTATCTATCTATCTATCTATCTATCTATCTATCTATCTATCATGTTCTCTGTCATATCTATCTATCTATCTATCTATCTATCTATCTATCTATCTATCTTAGTATTTCATGAGCTATTTCAGTCTTTTCGTTATCTATCTATCTATCTATCTATCTATCTATCTATCTGTCTGTCTATCTATCTATTTCATGCAGAGAACGGAAAATGCGACTTTGAGTGGCAAAGGATGCATCCTAGATGCTGAACAGAGTATTGAGAGAGATTTCGCTGGGAACAGAATTCTGGATTGTTAAGTGATGTCTGTCTTTCAATATGAAAGCGAATACGGGGAAATCCCATCAAACATGAAGGGGAGACTTGAAGAAACCGAAATGTGGTTCTACAGAAGGATGATGAGGATACCATGGACGAAACATTTACGCAACGCCAAGATTTTGGAGAGGATGGGCACAAAAAGAAAACTGATACTAATATCAGAAAAATAAGTTTCTGGGACATGTAGTGAGAAAGGAGGGCTTGGAGAATCTGAAGCTCACAGGACAGATAGAAGGAAGAAGAGGAAAGAGAAAGCAACGCATGACATACTTGAAGGACTTGAGCAGATGGATGATGGAGCGGGGAAGGAGCGGTGTAACAGGAGAACAGTGTTTTAAGAGCTACAAGTAGTAGGGAGAAGTGGAGTGCCATGATCACCTACGTCCTGAAGAGACACGGCAAATAAAAGAAGAAAAAGATTTATCTATATATCAAGCTATCTATTTATCTATCTATCTCCAGCTTTTTACGTCATTCCAACAATTGCGTTATCTTATTGGTTCAAATATCGGTTCAAGTATTCGCTGATCTCTGCACTTAATCTATCTTATTTATTGCCAGATTACTTCGATACGGCAGAAGGTCACGGCGCTCTAACGAAACGTGTGACATCAGCTGACAGGCCTTATGAACAGCACTTATTATGAAGGCACAGCTTATGTAAATCAACTGGATGAAAATTAGTCAGTTGAATATATGCCATGAGCAGAAGCAAGTTTTAAGACTCTCAAAACGATGCTTCTCGTTAGAAAATCAGCACTCACCATTTAAATATCCAATCAGGCTGATCTAGCATCATGTTCAGCCGAAGTGTATCTATATTTGATGATTTTCAGTTCCGCATTCCTTCCTTTCTCTGTTTGCGTTAGGTCGTACGGGATTTGTTGGGTTTTATCTTGCCAGTAGATGCGGTCAGAAGTTGACCTTGTTTTTGCAAATCCATACGAATTCTTACTGGAGATGAAAAGCGAGTTCTTCTGAAATGGCATGAATTCTGCTCGCCTGTAATGGATTTTTCTGATCTTTAGGAATATTTGAAATTAAAAGCTGTTTGTCCATTTGGACGACTGCATGAATATTGGAAAATTTAGAGGAGATTGCAATAGCATTTACGTCAAAGTGCCGAGAGCAGATTATGAAAAGCTGGATGAAAAGATATAACTACAGAAAGGCTATCTAAAAGAAAGTATAAGCAAAGATACTGTTGATCTCCCGAGTGGTCTGCGTAGGCTCACAATCACGAGTCCCGTAGACCATTATGGTCGTAGGGGAAGCACATGTATTGCAGCTGTAGTAGAAGCGGTCTGTCTTGGACAAGATAGCCTGACTGAGCCCAACCAGACTAGTTTAAAATCAGTTTTCCTTCACCTAGAGTATTCACTAACTAAGGCTATAAGTATGCTCTGCTGTCTAAACTTATTTATAAATGGAAGTTTGTCTGTGTGTGTGTGATTGTGCGCGTGTGTGTGTTCGTTACTTATAGACTCCAAAACGGCTGAACTGATTTTCTTGAAAATTTACACAGTTGTACAATAAGCATCTGCGAGTGTTCTTAGATAGGTTTTGTGTCGATGTACCCCCGATAAATATAGAAAATCGATAATCGAAAAAATCAGGTTATAGAAGGAATGGTCCGATTTTAATCAAATTTGATACACTCCTAGACAACGACATAAGAAACGATATTCAGAAGTTTCAAGGTTGCAGTTCTTACAATAGCGCAGAAAATCGATGATATATATATATATTTATGTTTTTGCAAAGAAAATTCTTTGGACTTTTAAGCTGCAGGTGGAATTCTTTTATTCCTTATTTTCTTTTCACTTCCGTTACTCCCCACACCCACTGATTTACCTATGTCCAGCATGGAAAAATAAACTTTATTTTTTTAAATGGCCTTGTTGAATCATGTGTGTGGGTGTGAACTCTGGCTGGAAGGATTTGAAAGTAAGTTATTATGTATTTATTTATTTTTTAAAATTATAATGTTTTGCTTAATTCTCTGGTCATTTGAACGAATGTTTTTGCAAAGAAATTTCTTTGGACTTTAACTAAGTTAAAACTTAGTTAACTCACCACTTTTTTTTAAAAATTGGCGTAGATAGTACCTACTATCGCCGGGTTTCACACTCCACCCCTTTGTTTTGAACAGGAGTAGAGGTGATCACCTTGTTTCCTGTTTAGGAAGGGGTTCCCGGGCTTCCTACCTCCTCCTTCGGTCTTAGTGTTAGGTCAGTTGGAAACTCTTTGCAGTTATTGATTTTGGTGGCAATGTCTCTCCAGTGTGAGGGTAACAGGTTGGCAGTTTCCTGGTTGCTGCTTCCGACTGGTAGTTAGGATCCCGAAATGTTGCGAAGCGTCTTGAGAGGCTGCTCTGATCAACAGTTGAATAATATCGGGGTTCCTGTAGTGCCATATCGCGCATGGACGGGCGTCCCTTCACGAACCTCCGCTGGGCAACCCAGAGGCCACATTATGTTGCAGGCTGCACCAGTCTCCATTCTTCACATGCTGCAAATAGTGACCGACTGATTCTACTCTAGACCTCTCTCCTCAACCAGAACACCATAAAACAAAATACCAAACTCAAACCAGCTACCCGGAAAACGCCCAAACCTCTCTGTGTCACGTTCACTAACATTCGCGGTATCCGCACTAACCTTTCTAGCGTAGAATCATTCCTCCAAACTAACTCACCTGATATCTTAGCCCTGTCTGAAACTAACCTTGACCCGTCTATCCCCTCCTCTGAGTTCTTTGTTCCTGGTTACCTTCCCCTCTTCAGGAAGGACTCCAACGTCCATATGCATGGGCTTGGTGTATATGTCAGCGAACACCTCCCCCTAGCTAGAGTAACATCTCTTGAATCCCTGAACCAGTCTTTCATGTGTTTCCGTCTCTCACTTCTAAGCTCCGTTAGCTAACTCTTCTTCCTCTACCGCTCTCCCTCCTCCTCTGACTGTTCAGTACTTGACAGCATCTCTGACAATATCGACAAGGCCATTTCTTCTCACTCATCTGCCCATATTTTCGTGTTTGGTGACTTTGACGCCCACCACAGTAAGTGGCTCGAAAACTCTGTACCGACACTGCTGGTGTCCACACCTTTCATTTTTCAATCTCTCAGTCCCTTACGCAAGTGGTGAACTTCCCCACGCGTTTCTCCAATAGCCCTAACGGAAGGGACTCGCTACTAGACCTCTGCTTCACTTCCACCACTAATTCTTGCACTACCAGACAGCTCTGCCCTCTCGGAAATTCTGACCACGTCGTAGTTTCTATCAACATCTCGTTCCACTCCACTCCTACCCAAGAAACCCAGACCAGCAGAATATCCTACTGCTATCAAAGAGCAGACTGGGATTCGTTCCGTGACTTCCTCTGCGACGTCCCTTGGAACAATGTTTTTAGTCTTCCCGTCGAAGACTGTGCATCAGAGGTCTCCTCCTGGGTTAAAGCTGGCATCAATGCTTTCATCCCTGCCAGGAAATGTCAGCGTAAATCCCATTCGTCTCCATGGTTCTCGCCCGCTTGCTCGGCTGCCATTGCCCACCGGAATCACTTCTTCCGGCTTTATCGTAGCCACGCGTCGGACCAAAACAGGCGCCTTTTCGCCTCAGCTCGTCATAAGTGTAAAAAGATACTTAACGAAGCTAAGATGCTGTTTCCTGCCAGAATGAAGCAGCGCATAGCATCCTCTAAGTTCGGAGCCAATGACTTCTGGCGCCTCTGTAAAAGCGTGCTCAACAAGAGTAAGGCCTCAATACCCCCACTAATCAACGAGTTTGAGGTCCTCATCTCCTCAGCGAACAAGGCTGAATGCTTTGCCCGTAGATTCTCGACCAATTCATGTCTGGATTCGTCTGGAGTCCAGACACCCGATTTTCCATCTAGAACTGAGGCCCAATTGAATGACGTCTACATCACGCCCTCGCTGATTTCTAGCATAATATCAGAACTTGACCCTTGGGCAAAAAAGAAATAGATTTATACCTTTTCCAATGGATACCACGGGTGTCGAAGAAATAACTATTGAGGAGTTTAGATGTTTTTGCTTGGCGGTTTCAGTCTTATATCTTTGATGGTTTATCGTCATGTTTTAGATATTTTTTTCAGTTTGAGTCTTGTTTAACGGCATATCAACACCTCTGTGGGTTATTTAATGCCAAATAAGTGGGGTTTTAAGCTATTTTTGTTTAATGTTCGGTTATAGTGAGAAGGTTGAATTAGTCAGATTTTAATGAAAAATTTTTTGTTTTTATTCTTTTTTATTGTAGACTAGCAGTATAGCCCGGCGTTGCTCGGGTGTAATGAAAGCTTTAAAACTAATCAATGGTTCTGGAGATTAGACTCTTTGGACGTTGGCACGAAAGACTAAAATGCAATAGTTGTTTCCAGTTAAAGCGAAACCGTAGACTGAAAGAAAAATGAATGGCTGTAAGTCAAATTTTGATTTCCTGGTATCGATATCAAATTTTCTGCACTAATGTAAGAACTGCAACCTTGAAACTTCTGAATATCGTTTCTTATGTCATTGTCTATGAGTGTATCACATTTGATTAAAATCGGACCACTACTTCTCTAACCCGATTTTTTCGATTATCAATTTTTGATATTTATCGGGGGTACCTCGGCACAAAACCTAGCTAAGAACACTCGCAAACGCTTATAGTACAACTGTGTAAATTTTTAAGAAAGTCGGTTCAGCCGTTTTGGAGTCTATAAGTAACGAACACACACACACACACACACACACACACACACACACACACACACACAGACAAAGTTCCATTGATAAATAAGTTTAGAAAACTGAAAATGTCTTCTAGTTTTGTATTTAAAAATGTTTTGCTGAGAATTCTTTTCCTTCAATAATGTGTTTTGGTAATTATCTTTCTTCAGAAATGTATATTTTTTGTAAAAGTCTATTTTATGTATAGATTTTTATAAAAATCTGTTTTTATACTTTCATAGTGTTTTGTTCCCATTTTGGGGGTTAACTATTTGGCCATAGCTGGGACCCTAACAGGTGCTACCACTCCGGGTAAGGGTGGACTTGAGAACAACAGCAGTTAAAAAGTGATCCATGCTTCTCACTGTAGACCCAATCATTTGCATTGCTTCCGGATGCAGTATACTGCCATGCCCATGACCATATTTTGATACAGAGAGGCCTAGATTGGTATTAGTAGTCAGTTACCAAGTGCAAATTGTGTAGAAAGGGAACTGGTGCGCAACGTTAATTAGTCGATTGCAAAGAGGCAAGTACTGGATGGCTTCCATCTTTTTTTTAAATTTTCATGTGACAATTACACTGTCTAAGAAAAAAGAACGAATTGTATAAAGAAAAAATGTTTTCTACGTTTATGAATCCATTCATTGTACCAAACGAGATTAAACTTGTTTAAGTCTTCAGGGTGTGTCGATCTTTCTATCATCAATAGGGTCTCACTGAACGAAAATTTTAACTTGCCACGGCCCGTCTTCTTTTATAAATTCACGTAAGGTTACTTTCTCTCACACTATATCGCGCAGATTTCATTGGTAGAACAAAACAACTATATTGCTAATACGCACAGAATGCAGCACAAGTTTGATAACCATAGAAATATTACACGAACCTTCTGAACAATTCAACATTTGATGGCGCCTAAGGCACTGATCAATTAAGCTAGACCTTTCCCGATGGTGAGCTTATGTTTGGAGCGAAGTCGCCTGCGGCTTCAACCAAATCATCATTAGGATGAGTTTATTCATATAAAATGCTATCAAATTGCTCGTCTGACATAAACGGTATTGTTTAATTTGCATTACAATTGTAAAAACATATTTTACCAATTAACCCATAACTCAATAAATCCCGTGCCTAACTAATAAAACAACAACTTTTAGCCAAAATTCTACTTCATTCAGGAACATAGTCTCCTTCTGGGGTAATACACTGATTCCAAGGCTTCTCTAACAATTCGATACCTTTTTTGTACAATGATTAGTCTTTGGTCTGAAAATACACCTCAGTTTCCGATATCACTTCATTGGAGCCAAACCTCTTTCTCTGTAGCATTCTTTTGAGGTCTGTAAATAGCCAGTAGTCGCTTGGAGTCTGTTCAGGAGAATAGGGTGGATGGGGAAGCAATTCAAAGTAAAATTCATGCAATTTTGCCATCGTTGCGATCGACTAGTAAGACGGTGTATTGTATTACCTTGGTGAAAGATAATTTTTCTTCTTCATTTGTGCTTGATTTTTGATAATTTCTTCTTTCAAACGCACCAGTAACGCTATATGATATTTTCTATTGATTGTTCTTTCTTTCTAAAGGTAATCGATGAACAAAATACCTTGCGGACTCCAAAATATGGAGGCCAAAAACTTGCCTGCTAATGTTTGCGTTCTTGGACGCTTTGGACGGCTTTCTCCTGCTGCTGTCCACTAAGCAGACTGCCCATTTGATTGAAGTGGTGGCTCCATGTTTCATCCATTGCCACATATTCACGCAAAACCTCCTTCTTGTTGTGTTGAAATAGTTGCAAAGAACGCTCTGAATCACTGAGCCTCTTTGGACTCACTTTCCCAAATGGCCTCAAGTGAAATGACGACATCGAATCCATAACTTCCTAATCTACTGCTTGAAATCTTGGATTACTGTCTCAGGGTAGGAAGTTTTTCAGAATTTATTTTGCATATTTATAAATCTACCAATCGTCCGTACGTTGAGAACTATTGACATATCTGGTCGGGTGATTCTGCTATTCATCTTGAGGATGTAGAAAAAATCCAAAAGGGGATCTGCAATATAATCGGTCCTGATTTGGCATCTCTACTTCAGTTACCTTCTCACCGACTTGATGTGGCTCTCTTCTGTCTTTTTTACAATTATTTTCATGACAATTCTTATGACGAGTTTTTACCTGGTTGCCCGACCACATATATTTATTGGTGATACTAGTTTGGCATCAAGGTCCTACCGTTTTACCTTCGAAATAGTTAAATGTAAAATCCCTTCTACTCTACGAGTTTCTTTTCTTGCACTCTCCATTTGTGAAACTCCCTTCTGTTTGCTTTCTTCCCTGATATGTATAATCTCTAAAAGTTTAAATTCAACGTGAATTGCTATCTTCTACCTACTTGATTCCAATCCATATTTTATTCTTTATTCGACATTTGATTGTAACAGTAAAGGGAGATAGACTTAAAATGACATAAGACCCAGACATTTCTCATGCCAGTGATGAAATGAATTGTGATACATATGTTGCAATATTGCAAATCTGAAAAATTATCGCGTGTCATTATGAAACGTTTACTGGATTTTCTTGAAGTTATTATTAAACTCAAACTACTGGACAAGAGAAAAGACGGGAAAGTGTTTTTATTTTTTAAATAGACTGCACATTATATTTCTCTTATTATGACCTGATTTTCTATTAATTAGCTGAGATAAATCTCCCAAAATATCCCCCAACCTTAATTGTCAGGATTTGGTAAAAAATTGTGTTGTTATCTAAGCTTCTATATATAAAAATTCCTAACACCAAAAAAAAAAAAAAATTTCATTACCTGGCAAGATTCTAATAAGATAATACCGAAACATAACGGCTGTTGTGTTGCAGTAAACAATGTTTTAATATATACTTATGATAAAAATATTACCATATATATATATATATATATATATATATATATATATATATATATCAGCATGCCTTAGTGGGCATAGAAGAATCTTCGTGTAGAATCCTTCGTTAAATAAAGACGGAAGCTGACTATGGCTCGCCTGAAATAGGCCAAACTTCTGAGTCACCATGAAATAACGCGTCTGTCTGAATTTTTCTTATATATATATATATATATATATATATATGTGTGTGTGTGTGTGTGTGTGTGTGTGTGTGTGGCCGGTAGAGTTATATATATATATATATATATATATATATATATATATATATGTATATGAATATACTGTTTAATTACAAAAAACAAACAAAATAATTAAAAAACAACAGAATATCTATGCAAATACAAGTATCTATAAAAATAATGTTTAAACAAATAAATTATATATATATATATATATTTAATTATTAACCAATTATTGGTGAAAATTAAATTAGACTAGTATAAATTTGTATCAATAAAAAATGCTCAATCCTTATAAAAAGTAGAGCTTTTAAAAATGTTGTTGTGGGATCTCCCCTTTTTCTATGATAATGGACTAGACTGATCCGTAATTATCGAGAGTTACCGAAGTTACACAGAGAATACCGCGTCAGCAGTCATAGTAGCGCTGAGCTCTACTCAGCCAGAATAATATTACACGGATATACTCTTTCTAGCACGACTTCACTTCAAAGACTTGTATATATATATATATATATATATATATTTCTTACTAATCACATTCCTGGATTACTAAACTGCGTTGCACTTGTATCTCAAATACGTGTTTTGTTGTTCATTATTTTGTGTGGTTCTTCACTCGGAATCCACAATATATTTTCATTCAGTCAGTCGATTATGCAACCTTGGTTTCAAATCAAGGTTGCGTAATCTACTGACTTGTGAATATATATATATATATATATATATATATATATCTGTGTCTGTGTGTCCTGACTTTATTTTCCTATTTTTTATTTTTTAAATATTATTTTGTTTTTAAGAATGGTATTTATCTGCATTCCCATCGAAGCGTAATGCAACACAAGATCTTTTTATATCATATCAGCGTCGGGTACGTAGTCTTATTTTCCCCTGACGAAACTGCACTTCGGAAGGGCCTCGTCTGGTTTCATCTTCGCCCTGAGGCAGAAAGTCTGAATTCGAGCTGATGCACAACACAGAATACCCAGAATGCACTCAGATTTCTGTCTGAGTGCTTTATCTACTAACTATTATGGTCACATGATCCCAGTAGAACAATTCATTTAATGGTTTCGTTTATTGCCTAGAAATACGTATTAGACCATTCGTGTCGTTATCAACCCTTTTTTTTCTACATAACAGTATTTTACTTTACTTTTTTCCTTTCAATACGGCTCAGATGGCTAAATTTTACCATATATTTGAAATTGACGCCATCTATAATTAGCTCACACTTTGGGCAGTCACTTTTATTGAAAACAATGCCTTTTGTTTTCTATTGTCATAAATAGTTTTTCTTTTTCTTTGCTTTCATTACAAGCCTGTACCACAAATACGAGAAGATTTCTAGGAGGTCTTGTATCTGCCGCCTACAAGAGTGTACGATTAAAAATATCATCATTGGAATGGTAACATTTATACAAACTGATTACAGTTACACTTACGCGCAAATATCCTTGGGAGAGGTATTAACCCGTCTCTTCCCTCCAGTTAAGGATTAAATAACAGGACATACTGGTTTCTATAGCCTTGGTTGGCAACCAGTCTACCACAGAAAGTAACGGCAACCTACTGCGGGATAATCTTTTGCCCAGTCAGTCATGTCTTTTTCGGGACATGATCGCCCAAGCGTGTATCACATATGGCACTTAACTTGACTGATTATAGGTAAGAAAGAAGGAAAAGAGTCGAAGCAGTGCAGAAAGAAAGAAAGAAAAAAGAAAGAAGGAAAGTAAAACGAATTAAAAGTTAAGGACAAAAAGAAAATACAAAAATTAATGAAAGATTGAAAAGCAAGTCAGTAGCAAAAAATATGTTGTTTTTAAGCATTTCATCCTAGAATATTTGCTGTTTTCATTCAGACACAAATCTATAATTACAATATGTTTATTTCTTTACATTGGGATCTTGGCATATAATTTTTCTTCTAAACTGGGATCTTGAGACAGTTGTAACACCCCTGTGGAGGCCCGAACAGTTTCTCCGGCGGCCGTTCTCCAGGCTGTGATGTTGTCGGGGTTTGATTGAAAAAGTCGAAGTCTCAAGCTGGGGGTACAAGATAAACTATAAGAAACGAACTTCCACAAATTGAATGAGTGAAATCAATGCTTTATTTTGTTCAGAGTTAGTCTTGCAGTTGGGGCAGGAGATGTGACACTTAGCTCTAACTCTAATTAACGGAGATCAAATCCCGAACCGACCGAACCAGAGGAATGGAGTTTCTACTTCAAGCACTCGCCCGGCTGAATTAACTCAACTGATCGGCTCGGAAAAATCACTTGTATTTATTTAAAATAATCGGAAGTGCCTAGACCACCGGGCGATAAGCATTGGCGACTGTAAGTCCAAAATTTAAAGGTACTAAAATTTTGCTTCCTTTGATGTGTAAACGGGATGTCTGCACTAAGCCTCCAATTATTTTCTAGGTTTTTTTTTTACTTTTTATCTTAATAAAGCTTCGTGTGAAGGCCGCCGGATGTTTTTATAGCCCTGACACTTTACCCGTAACCAGGCGTTTTTTTTATTACCTGGAGAAAGGGAAAATTCTATTATCTTTTCTTAATGTGTGGTTAAGATCATGACAGTTTTTGACCTGGTCACTGAAAAATCTATTTCCTAAACTTTATCTGTTATCACATCAAATCACTTAGTCAAATATTTATTGGAAGACTGGTAGGGTTTAACAGTAATCTGATACCCTTTTCTCTTCCACAAATTTCCTTATAAAAGAAAAAGCGTTTATTTATTTATTTTTTCGTTTTCTTTTTCACTTTTGTTAAACAAAACACATGTTTTTAAACTACTTTTCTATTCTTAACCATTTTCTATTTTAATCTATTATAATAATATACATATTTTACAAATCCACTTTAATATACGCCTAGTTATCGTGTCACACTGTTGTCTTTTTTACGTTGGGATTATGGAAAAAGTTAGCTTCCTATAAATTGCAATCTTTGGAGAATTGTTTTGCTCTTGATTCGGATTTTTCGAAAGTTAACTAACTTATTTTCTAAGGTTTGCACACACGTTGTCACAGCATTCTTGTATCCATTTCTCAAATCAAAATTTTCTTTTAAAATATAAATGTTATATTATGATTGTAGCCAATTCTACCTTAAAATTCAAATAGGATAAAATGTAAATTCAGTTCACATTTATCTGGCATTCTTTGAGATTTTGAAATTGACCTTTGTTGCTATTTCTGAACCATAATAAACTATGATATAAGAGATTCAGTTTAAATCAGACTATACCTGCTACTGATAAATCGTAACCCAGTACTATCTGATACGAGTCCGGTCATCAGCGACTAAACCGGCGCCCTCGTTAGGTGATGACGGTGATGACGGTGGTGTAGGCGCCCTACAAGACCAAGAACCTGTCAAAGGGCAAAAGAGCTCATATAACTCAACGGTCACCTAAACAAGCAACAAGCCTTGGTTTAAATAGTCTTCGCCAACCCGCGTTGCAAAGCATGGCTAGTCCGGCAAATCCCCCAAAATGACGAACAGAAAAACAGTGGAAGTCATTCAGGGAGGGTTTCCTCAAACGAGAGTGAAAAAACCCTGAACAAGATCCAGATTTTTACAATGTTTCTGGATTTGTATAAATGTGCATTTATATATATATATATATATATATATATATATATATATATATATATATATATAAAGTCGTTTATATATGACATTATCATTAAAAAGTCACGTGTTTGAAGAGTTATTTGATATTTTTTAAATTAGATGATATAAAAATTAAAAATAAATGAAATACCATAAAATTTCACAAAAGATTTGAGGTAGAAGGAATTCTTTCACTGCATGTTCTTCGCTGGGTTATCAGTTTGATGTTCATAATAAGGTTTTCTTCCACTGCGTATTCTTTTTAGACGTCGGGTTTCACTATAGAAGAAGTGATTCTTCCATTGAATTTCAAGAAATTATTCACCAGTTCAGACAATCTACACCAAGGTCAGACTATGTCTGCTAATGGTACCACGCAACCCACTACCTGCCACTGCTCGGATTGTTGGCGACTACCCGTTAGGTGCAAGCACGGTGAGTAGGAGGTTCATCCAAGGAGGGGTTCCTCAAACGATCCTGATCCTGATCCAGAAAAGATTTATTAGTCTTGATGGTGACTACCTAGACAAAGTAATATGAGTAATGGTTAAAAAGCTTGACTCGTTAGAATCGTTACAACTGCGTAGTGAGTTCGGTCCTCACTAAGTTCCTTATACTTTCGGCCTTGTGTCACATCTTTGCTACGCAAAGAAAATCACAATAACGTTATGATGCAGTGGATATCTGCACGGAACGAGAAATCGGAGAGCCTAGTTCGAATTTCAGTTGAATTCTTTGCATTCACTTACATGCGATTACCCTTCGGAAATGTATTGATATTTACGTCTCGCTCCAGTTATGGGTTAAATACCAAGGCGGAGATTATAGCCTTAGCTGGCACCCAGTCTACCACAGAAAGTAACTGCAACCTACAGCGGGAAAGTCTTTTGCCAGTTAGTCATGTCTCGAAATTATGTATCACTTATGGCACTTAACTGACTGAATATATGTTCAATAATTTGTTTGTAATTAACATATTGGATATGTAATAATTTGTAGCTTAATTATTGGACATTATCGCTCGCTAAATGTTACGATATTGTTCAATAAATTTACAACATAACTTTCCCATGGAAGAAAGTTTTATTCTCCCATTTATATTTCCCCTGTCATGGGCATTACTATATCCGTGATATAATAACATCGTAATTCACGGATGGAACAGAATGGCTGAAAGGAAAAGTAATGTCAAACATGTTTTGTTTTCAGAGATACTTTATCACTTAGACCTGCACAAAACTACATGTACATATATACACGTATCTCACGCAAGAATAATAATACATCTATACAGCAAAGCAGAGTGTAAAGAGAAACAAAATAGAAGGATCTTACATATAATATGGTGATGCATCTGTATCTGGAGAAGCCAATTTGAGGATTCCGAATTATCTTTGTCTGAAGTGTGGACATATTCTACGAACGGGAAACAATGAGTTTTGAGTTTTACCTAATTGAAAACTTCGAACTGTAGTTTCATTATATACCTAGGGGAGATATATTGCCAAAGAGAAAGGGTGACGTGGAGTTTTAAACTGCAGGTGATGCATATTCAGTGTCAGTCTGTGCCACTTGGACCAGAACAAAAAGAGAGCAACATTTCGGTTTACTTCTGTAAAAGGAAGTGCGTTTGTCTGTGTCTTTCCTCATTGTATAAAGTTACGTCACTACACGGCTGTCACGTGACCTACTTCCTCAAAGAGAGACAAATTCCTTATGTATCCTTACAGATTTGATTATCACCCAGTGATTTCTTTCCGATGAACATCCTTATATATGCTGTTTTATTATAACGGTACGATCAATATGCACTGGACTCTCCTCGGTTAAGATGTCGTACCAATTAATATTTAGGGAATTTTTGACAAAGAACTCCGTTTCACCCAGTAGGTTATTTTAGATTGTTTTTTGATTTATGCCTCCTTTGCAATTCTTCCAAAGTATTTCTATTTAATAAATGATAATTATTTCATTGTAGCAGGAAAAAATCTATTATAGCCATTATTCTGTGTCCTTTCAAGCACACAGGCCTCAAATTCCAGTCATGGGAATATATCTCTGGACAAACTTTGGTTCGTTTTAGACGTATTCGAAGATAAATAGATGGCACATATACTTGAGCAAAGTATGGTACTTCATCAAATAAAACGTGATTGAAAAACAATGATGAACATGCTAATTACAAGGAGATATTGGCCAGTAACTTGCGCTCGTTTACAAGAAACGCCAGACAGGTAAAGAAATGATAAAACCATACGAATTGGGAAAGGAAGGACGCAAAATAAAGACAAAAAGAAGAATGAAAAATGAAAACAAAGAAGAGTAAGTGAACGAAAGAAAGAACAAAATTAAAAGGAGGAAAACGATTAAAAAGCGACAGAAATGAAAGAGGAAACAAAAGGGAGAAGACGAAAAAGAAAATATAAAGAAAGAAACAAATAAAATGTAGAAATAAAAAAAGAAACGAAACGAAATATACAGGGAAATAACAGAGAAAATATAAATAAAAGATTGGAAAAGGAAAATATAGGAAATGAAAGAATGAAAAAAATAAATACAATTTAAAAACAAGGAACAGGAATGGAAAAGAAAGAAAAATAGAAAAGCAAGAATAAATATATTCCTTGATTTTTGTCGCCTTTGCAATTTATCGACAGTATTTAATAGTTGCTAATTATTTCTTTGTAGTAAGAAAAATATATATAGACATTATTCCATATCAAAATAACAGAATAACAAACTAAAACCGACACAAATAAAGAAATTAATGGATAGAAAAATCAAATAACAAAGAAAGAAGAAAAAAGAGAAAAATAAATAAATAAGAAAGAAAGAAAACGAAAGAAAGAAAAAAAAAGGAAAAGAAATGAGAGAAATGGAAAACAGAAATTAACAACCAGGGCAAAATTTTAATGGTGGAGAAAGAAAGAACAAATAAACGCATAAAAAGAAAACATTTAAATTACAAGGAGAAAGATATAAACAATGAATATAAATGGTCATCTGTGCAATATTTTTAAAAAATCAGGAAAAAGAACAAACACTCTGAACAACGTAAATAGTGTAAATAATTACAACACCACATATCAGAAATATAGGCAGATCCTAAGGCAGGCCGGAGCGTACAACGGTTGAAACATGAATATGGCAACAAAGATGTGAACAATTGTTCATTCGGGTAGTTTAAGGAATAATAAGAATAAAAAAACATATAATGAATTTACATAATAAATACTTACACAACGTCCATCCTCGTCACTTTTATAGATATAGACTAACAGTTTAGCCCGGTTTCACTCGGGTAGTTTAAGGAATAATAAGAATAAAAAACATATGATGACTTTACATAGCAAATACTTAAACAACGTCCATCCTCGTCACTTTTATAGATATAGACTAGCAGTTTAGCCCGGTTTCACTCAGGTAGTTTAAGGAATAATAAGAATAAAAAACATGTGATGAATTTACATAGCAAATACTTAAACAACGTCCATCCTCGTCACTTTTATAGATATAGACTGGCAGTTTAGCCCGGTTTCACTCGGGTAGTTTAAGGAATAATAAGAATAAAAAACATATGATGAATTTACATAGCAAATACTTAAACAACGTCCATCCTCGTCACTTTTATAGATATAGACTGGCAGTTTAGCCCGGTTTCACTCGGGTAGTTTAAGGAATAATAAGAATAAAAAACATATGATGAATTTACATAGCAAATACTTACACAACGTCCACCATCGTCACTTTTATAGATATATATAACAATGTAGAATATCTCTGTTGGATTACGATGGGAGGGGGTTAAATATATAGATAATATAAAGGGGGGTGATTGATTCTATATTATAATCAATACATAAACTAATCACTGACTTTGTGGGGTAATAATATATATTTTTCTACTCAAAATTTTTGCTTTCTGAAAAAATTCAAGGTGTCGTCAGCGTTCTAAAATTTTGATCTCCATCTGAGCACAACTCCCGTCGAGCTATATTGCAAAATGCAGACGCTAAGTCGAATCTATCAAACAAACAAATACTTGCACAACAACCACCCTCGTTACTTTCATAGATATAGATATGGAAAATGAATATGGCGACAAAGATGTGGACAACAGTCCGAACGATTTAAATAGTAAAAATAATAACAATACCTCATCTCAGATATATTGACAAAAAGAAAGAAAACAATAATAATAATTTTCTTGAGATGTTTATTTATTTGCGTGTTTTTATTTTTATTTATTTTCTATTTAGTTTTTGACAAAGTTAAATTTATGTTTTTCTTTTTCTTTTATTCTTTAATTCCTTTAATTATTTTTATATTAATTTATTATTAAACATCTTAGCATTTATTTCATTCTTTTATCTCATTTTCCTTTATATATATATTCCTTTCCCCTATTCTTTTATATATTTATTTAATGTTGTACATATCTTTTTTTTATAATCATATCGCCCCAAGCAAGGCATTTTACTGCCACTGCTTTGAAGGTGTTACATAGGAGAAAAGTTATGAGAAAGAGTGAGAGGTTATAGGGGGTGTCAGGAAGTGAGTAAGAGAAGGATGAGTATACTGATGAGAGTGGAGTGGACGGAGAAAGGAGCATGTAAGAAAGATGAATGTGGCCATAAAGTGAGGGATCACTTTATTTATCTATTGTAATGCAGAATTGATCCCCCACTTTATATTCACATTATAATAATATAGAATTTTTTTTTAATAATCATATCGCCCCAAGCAAGGTATTTTACGGCCACTGTTTTACAGGGGGTTACATAGGAGGAAAGTTAAGAGAAAGAGTGACAGGTTATAGGGGTTGTCAGGAAGTGGGTAAGAGAAGGATGAGAATACTGATGAGAGTGGTGTGGACGAAAAAAGGAGCATGAGAGAGTATGCAGATTAATGAGATAGGAGATGACTGTTGACTTTACATTTAAATTCTTAGAGATTAGCGATTATAGCTGTCGGGTAAGCAAGTAAATTGAAGGGAATTCCACATGGGGAAAGTGCAAGAAAAGAAGTTGATGGAGTAGAATTTGCGTTTACATTTTATTGTTTTCACAGTAAAAGGGTGCGAGTTTGGTGCTAGTCTTGTGGCTTGAGTAAGTTCATATATAGGGGCACCAGTGAGCCAAGTTCATAGGAGGAGATGCTGTGAAAGTATTTGTAGAAGAGACACAGGGAAGCCACATTGCGCCGGTGAGAAAGTGATTGTATATGAGCTGCCAATTTTGGATCTGTCACATTACAGATTATCCGTTGGATTTTGTCAAGGGCACCTAGGTGGATAGCAGAAGCATCTGACCAGATATGGCTGCAGTATTCAATGCACGGGCGGATGGTATATTTATATATGTGCAGGATTGTTTCAGGCGAGAAAAAAACTTACACAGAGAAACGACTTTTTTAGCAGCGAATTTCCTTTCCTAGAGTTTCTTGAATTATTTCTCTATTTATTCAATATTAAACATATTTTATTCTTTTTTCTCTTTTTTTATTTATAAATATTTCTTCTTTCTTTCACTCTTTTTATTTATTCATTTATTTAATATTGCACATATTACAATTTCTGTCTTTCTTTTATTTTGTCTCATCCTGTCTTTTTTTTTTAATCATTTCACCCCGAGCAAGGCAGAAATGCCACTGATGAGCTGGGGGCTACATAACTGTAAAAAGATTAATTAGAAAAGAGTGAGGAGTACAAACAAGTTAGAAAGGAGCAATAGAAAGCTGAGAAAGCAGGTGCGATGACAGATACATAGGTGGAGAGAAAGGGAAGGTTATGCAGGGGTGGGAAGAGAGCTAGAGTCCAATGGTTAGTAGATGAGTATTGACTTTGCATTTAAATTTCTGGAGGTTGTAGCCGTCAGTAAAGAAAGAATATGGGAGCGAGTTCCACAGGCGGGAAGTGCTAGAGAAGAAACTGCATGAGTAGAATTGTCGTCTCATTTGACTAACCTGACTGTGAATGGGTTGGACCCAGTTGCCAGTCTGGTTGCACGAGTAAACACCTGTTGAGGAGGCACCAGTGACTTAAGTTCGTCCGAGCAGAAGCCATGAAAGTATTTATAGAACAGACAAAGGGAAGCCACATTTCGACGGTGGGGAAGTGGCTGCAGTCGAGCCGCCAGATCAGTACCTATCACATTACAGACTCTCCTTTGGAGCCTGTCGAGAACACTGAGGAGCATTAAATTGCAGCATTACTCCACGCACGGACGGATGGTTGACTTGTATGTATGCAGGATGGATTCAGGCGGAAAAAAACACCCTGGATCGGCATAGTGACCCAACCTTCTTAGCAGTAGATTTAGCTATGGAATCAATATAGTGGTTCCATTTGAGGTCTGAGGAGAGGGTAAGGCCGAGGAGGCGTAGTGTGTTGCTCTCAAGAAAGGATGCAAATAAGTAGAACAATGATAGAAAGTGTAACATGCGCAACATTAAATAAATAGAAAATAAGGAGAGATGTAGAAAAAATAAGGGTAAATACAGAAATATCAAGAGAAATGCTCAGATGCTCAATATTAGATAAGAAAAAAGAAAAAAGTCAAAAGTAAAGGAAAAATGAAGAAAGTGAAAGAAAAACATCTCTGTAAATATATGCAATTAAAATATATGCAATATTAAATAAATAAATAAGAAAAAGAAATATACAAATAACAAGGAGAAACAAGGAATGAATGAATATGAAATATTAGATAAATAAAGAAAGGAAAAACAAAGAAAGACGAAATTAAAGAGAATAATGAAAGGAAAAGAAAAGAAAAATATAACATAAATATATGTAGCATTAAATAAAAATAAGCAAGCAAGAAACATCAAAAAATTAAAAAGAGAAAAAGTATAAACGAAATGGTCAGATGTGCAATAATAAAGAAAGAAAGAAAGAAAGAAAGACAGTAAAAAGAAAGAAAAAAGAAGAGAAAGTAAAAAAGTACAAATATAATTATGCGCAACAGTAAACAAATAGATACGAAAGAAAGAAAGAAAGAAATAAGGAAAGAAAGAAATAAGGAAAGAAAGAAAGAAAGAATAAAGAAAGAAAATCAAATAACAGAAATATAGAATGAAAAAAATTAAGAAATAATCTAATATGCAATATTATATAAAGAATGAAAGAAAAAAGGAATTATTTGCAATAATAAATACAGAAAGATAGTAAAAAGAAAAAAAAGGAAAAAAATACAAATTTGATTGTGTGCAACATTAAACAAATAAATGCGAAAGAAAGAAAGAAAGAAAGAAAGAAAAAGAACGAAAATAAAAGAAAGAAAGAAAAGAAAAGAAAAAAAGAAAATTGAATAACAAAGCTAAAGAATGAAAGAACTAACGAAATAATCAGACATGCAATATTACATAAAAAAGGAAGAAAAAAGAAATGATGTGCAATTATAAATAAAGAAAGAAAGAAAGTAAAAAGAAAGAAAAAAGAAAGGAAGAAAAATTAAAAAATACAAATTTGATTATGTGCAATAATTAAACAAATAAATACAAAAGAAAGAAAAAGAAAGAAAAAGAAAGAAAGAAAGAAAGAAAAAGAAAAAACGAAAATAAAAGAAAGAAAGAAAAGAAAAGAAAAGAAAGAAAATTGAATAACAAAGCTAAAGAATGAAAGAACTAACGAAATAATCAGACATGCAATATTACATAAAAAAGGAAGAAAAAAGAAATGATGTGCAATTATAAATAAAGAAAGAAAGAAAGTAAAAAGAAAGAAAAAAGAAAGGAAGAAAAATTAAAAAATACAAATTTGATTATGTGCAATAATTAAACAAATAAATACAAAAGAAAGAAAAAGAAAGAAAAAGAAAGAAAGAAAGAAAATTGAATAACAGGGATAAAGAATGAAAGAACAAACGAAATAATCCAAGATTACATGAACAAAGAAAGAAAGAAAAAAGAAAGAATGACAGGAAGGGAGAAAGAAGAGATTAAGAGGTGAAGTAAAAGAAAGAAAGAGAGAAATAAATGAATATAGATAGTATAAAAGAGCAATCAAATGAAAAATTACCAGAGAAAATAAGGAAATAGAAATGAAAGAAATTTTCAAGTGAACCGACCAATGAAAGATGAAAGCTCGTAGGGAGACGAAATACCGAAAGACGGAATGAAAGCGGGAAGGAATGGAACTTGATCTGTTGGCAGCCAGTATCTTCTGATTTTGATGCAAGATGAAAGAAAACGATGATTGTCAGAGGAGGCTGCATCTGACGCTATCGTGGCCGGCCGATATTACCTTATGTAACTGGATCGGCGGAAAGCCAGAATCGATTGCATATCGAACCAGATCGAATTTTCGTAGCTGTCAGTTAAAGAGAGTGCTGATAAAGAAGCCGTAGACCACTATTTGCAAATGATTAATGAAGCCTGCTGCATGTTGCGTGGACCCAAAATCAGGGATCGGTTTCGTTACTCGGTTTCTTGCGAGACTAAAGCACCCCCTGTGTCCGGCAAAAGTCTCGTTGTTAGGTTTTTGTGGAATATATAACAATTTATATGAATTGAGGAATAAGGTTGCAGCGAATTTAATGGACAAAAAGCGGTGTGGATGACATCAATATATCAGAGGTTAGCATGATAAAATAGTTTGCAGCAATTATTTTGTTAATATCATTTTCGATCATTTTGCTTTTTAATTATTGAGATGAGCTGTCAATAAAAATTTACTTTCTGGAATTAGGATTCTCATTTCTGTCTGAATTACTGCGATGAGGAATTATCATTATTTACATTAATTAAATTGGAATATTTTTATGTAGTATATTACGCTGTACAAAAAAGAGGAACACATATATATATAAATATAATCTTATATATTTTTATTCTTCGCCGGTGACGATTTCTGTGGAGCATGAGGGTAGCCGGAGAGAGTTCGCACACGAAGGGGCTGTCGGTAGTCGGAAGCCAGCGGGATACTCTTATTCTTCAGAAAAAAAATTCTCTACTGTATATAGTTTTAAAACTCCCACGAAATCCACATGGTCACTCCGCTTTATCCACTCATTTTTGATTTTTTGGAGTTGTCGCTTTGTTGATTTTATCTACGGCGGAATGTATGTCAGTCACACGGGGCGCTTCATTGCCTTTCACACAGGTTGTTGTTTGCTTTCTATGTTGCACTTTGTAGACATCATCTACGATCTGATATTGTAGTGGATTCCGGAAGAGAAACCGCCAAAATAATGAACAACAAAAACCGGTATGGCGACAGAAATTAGGTTATATTGAATGTAATATGCAAATGGGAACGCGGGTTAGTCGATTCAGGAATATTATTAGTAGAAATAAATATATACAAATCTTGAAGAGAAATAGTATGTCCGGGTAGCTTATTCTAGCTGAGTGGAGCTCAAGGCTAGTCTGCTGTCTGGTTAACTTCGGTATCTGTTGAAACACTTCGAAAACTGTAACGGATCTCTACGATTACTCTCCACTGTGAACTGCAACTACAAATGAGATTCCATATCTTCCACGGTTCTCTCTATGGCAGGATTATATATTGTTAGGGAGTCACCCCTTTTCACACACTCTATGGATTCTTCCATGGTATACAAATAATCCTTCCTACACAGAAGGGTTGTTGTTGTTGTTTTTAAAGTTGGTGTTTGTCAGACCAGTTGAACCGTCGCTCGTTGGTCAGCAAGACGATGGATACTATGTTGACAGGCCAAAATTTCGCCACAGCTTATCTGGACGATATTTTAGTTAAAGGCGATAATTTACAAGACCATGCGACACATATCAATGACATTTTTAAAATACTACAATACTTTTTTTTTAATAATTTCACCCCAAGCAAGGCATTCCACTGCCACTATTGCGCATGGGGCTACATAGGGGACGGTAAAGAGAAGGAGTGGTTAGACATAAGAAATGTCAAGAGGAAGGTGATAGATGGGTAACAGTACCGAGGATGAGGGTTGGGCAGATGGGAAGAGTGTTTGAAAGAATGGGAACGAGTTAGTGTGTTAGGATGTGTCTATTGACCTTAAATTTAAACTCCTGGAGATTGTAGCCGTCTGAGAAGCAATCATGTGGTAGGGAATTCCACAGTCGGGAGAAAAGAAAATGTTGGAGTAGAAGTTGCGGTTGCATTTTATCGGTTTCACTGTAAAAGGGTGGGATCTAGTTGCTAATCTAGTATCTCGTGCAAATTCGTATCTAGGGGGCACCAGTGATCTAAGTTCATCGGAGCAAAAGCCGTGAAAGTATTTATAGAAGAGACACAGGGAAGCCACGTCGCGCCGGTGGGAGAGAGACTGCAGGCGGTCTGCCAAGTCGGTATCAATCACATTACAGACCCTCCTCTGTACCATATCGAGAAGCCCGAGGAGAATAGCAGGGGCACCCGACCAGATATGGCTGCAGTATTCAATGCACGGGCGGATGGTAGATTTATATATGTGCAGGATAGATTTAGACGGAAAAAACTTCCGGGCCCTGCATAGAGAACCAACTTTCATAGCAGCGGATTTAGCAATGGATTCGATATAGTCATTCCATTTGAGGTCCGCTGAAAGTGTGAGACCAAGGAGGCCTAGTGTTTTACTCTCTGGGAGGCAAGCCTGGTCCATGCTAATGGGAGGTAGGTGCAATTGTCTATGATGGTTAATTGAGAGTAGCTTCGTTTTAGAAGCATTAAAATTTGCTAGCCATTTCTTACGCCAGTCCACTACGGATGTTAGCTTTGTCGCCCACACCAGATTTTTGGTTGAGGCGAGAGTAAACTGTGGTGTCATCGGCGTACATACCTACTTGGGATTTTATGGAATCAGGGAGATCATTAATGTATATCAGAAAGAGCGTAGGACCTAAGAGGGTGCCTTGAGGGACACCTGCGTTCGCATGGTAGTTCTGAGAGGCATGTCCGTTTAATACCACCTTCATTGTGTGGTTAGAGAGGAATGGCTGGAGTAGTTCAAACAAATGTCCAGTTATGCCATAGCTCCTCAGTTTGCATAGAAGGCCAGCATGCCAAAATCTGTCGAACGCCTTAGATATATCCAATGCAACGTTTTGGGTTTCCTCATTCCTGTCGAGTGCCTGGTATATGTACTCGGTGATGTACGTTAGCATATCAGCAGTAGACCTGGTGAAGCGGAAACCATATTGCTTGTCCGAGAGGAGCCTATGTACTGTCAGATGCTGAACCACCTCGGCGTTGATAATGGCTTCGAACACTTTGCCAAAGATCGGAAGGCTGATAGGGCGGTAGTTTGCCGGGTCAGTGTTTTTAAATATAAGAACTACAGAGGAAGATTTCCAACAGGCAGGAAAGCAGGAAGCAGATAGGCAGAGGTTGTAGAGCTTAGAAAGGACAGAGGAGAGTTCAGGGGCACATTTCTTTAAGACTATGGTTGGGATTCCGTCCCCACCGCTAGCTTTGTGAGGGTCAAGTTTTGAGATTATCTTAGAGACAAGCGAGGGTGTAATGTGGACATCATTCAATTGTGCCTCGCTTCTAGGTGAGAAGTCGGGTGTAAAAACTCCAGACTCCAGTCCAGACTCGAATTTTTCGAGAATCTGCGGACATAGCATTCAGCTGTGGACGTGAGGACCTCAAATTTGTTGATTAGTGGGGGTATTGTGGACTTGCTCTAGTTAAGTACTCTTTTACAGAATCGCCAGTAGTCTTTGGCGCCGAACTTAGAGGATGCTATGTGTTGCTTCATTCTGGCAGCAAACAACATCTTAGCTTCTTTAAGTATATTTTTACACTTATTACGAGCTGAAGTGAAAGGCGCCTGTTTTGGTCCGACGCGTAGCTACGATAAAGTCGGAAGAAATGATTCCGGTGGGCAATGGCAGCCGAGAAAGCGGGCGAGAACCATGGAGACGAATGAGATTTAAGCTGGAATTTCCTGGCAGGGATGAAGGCTTCAATGCCAGCCTTAACCCAGGAGGAGACCTCGGATGCACATTCTTCGATGGGAAGACTAAAAACGTTCCATGGGATGTCACAGAGGAAGTCTCGGAACAAATCCCAGTTTGCTCTTTGATAGCAGTAGGATATTCTACTTGTCTGTGTTTCTTGGGTCGGGTGGGCGTGGAATGAAATGTTGACGGACACTACGGTGTGGTCAGAGTTTCCGAGTGGGCAGAGTTGTCTGGTAGTGCAAGAGTCTGGGATGGAACTGAAGAAGTGGTCTAGTAGTGAGTCCCTTCCGTTAGGGTTGTCGGAGAAACGCGTGGGGAAGTCCACCACTTGCGTAAGGGATTGGGTGATTGAAAAGTTCATGGTGTGGACACCAGCAGGGTTGGTGACAGCCTTCTCCAGCCACTTGGTGTGGTGCGCGTTAAAGTCACCAAACACGAATATATGGGCAGAGGGATGGGAAGAAATGGCTTTGTCGATATTGTCAGAGATTCTGTCAAGTAACGAACAGTCAGGGGAGGAAGGAGAGCGGTAGAGAAAGAAGAGATAGCTAATCGAGCTGAGAAGTGAGAGGCGGAAGCACATGAAAGAATGATCTGGGGATTCAAGAGATGACACCCTAGCTAGGGGAAGGTGTTCGCTGACATACACACCAATCCCATGCATATGAACATTGGAGTCCTTCCTGAAGAGGGGAAGGTAGCCAGAAACGTAAAACTCAGAAGAGGGGATAGAAGGGTTAATGTTAGCTTCACATAGGGCTAAGATATCAGGTGAGTTAGTATGGAGGAATAAATCGACGTGAGAAAGTGCGGATGCTGCGTAAGTTAGTGAGAGATGCAGACGGGTTTGGGCGTTTTCAGACGAGCTGGTTTAGTTGTAAAAAGTTAAAAAAAGAAATGTGATTTCTCCTTGAAAGAAATAAAATATCTAGACCACATCATAAATGAGAATGGCAGGAAACCTGACCCAGAGAGATCTTCAACAATCAAAAACATGCCTGAGCCTAAAAATGTCGCAGAATTGCAAAGCTTCTTCGGTCTTGCTAATTACTATGGAGAGTTTATCGATAGTATGCATAAACTGAGGGCACCCTTCAACGAATTACTGAAGAAAGATGTCCAGTGGAACTGGTCGGATGAGTGCATAAAGGCGATTAACGAAATTATAAATAATTTGACATCAGATTAAACCTTGACACATTTCAACCCTAGGCTGGAGATTATTGTAGCAAGTGATGCAAGCTGACATGGTGTGGGAGCATGCATATTACATAAAATGCAGGATGGTACTACAAAACCGTTAGGCCATGCATCGAAAGTATTACTACCGACCGAGAAAAGCTATTCACAAATAAAAAAAGAAACTTTTGAAATTATTTTAGCCGTAACTTGTTTGCATAGATATATATATGGTAGAGAATTTACACTACAAACAGACCATAAGCCGCTTCTTACCATATTTGGATCCAAGAAAGAACGACCTGTATATACCGAAAATAGACTCCTGAGGTGGGGCACAATACTAATAAACTACAATTTTAAACTAGAATATTTACCATCGAACAAAATAGGGCACGCAGATGGACTATCGAGGCTGATTCCTAAGGAAAGTGAACCCTTAGAAAACTCAGTGATAGCAGTAAAGTACTAAGTAGCACGGTTAAATAACTACCGGTTACATTGCTAGAAGTGTAACTATGAATTGCTATGAAAAGAAACGCAGAAGTGGATCAATTTATTAACACGATAAAGAAAAAATTGAAGACAGAGACGCAAAATTGGCAGATAGTTTCTCAGTTTGTGACAAGGTACAACTGTATAATGAAAGGCTCGTGATACCAAAGTCCCTTCAAAGAAGAATCTTAAAAGACTTTCATGTTGGACATCCCAGGAAAAATCGCATGAAAGCACCAATGTGAAACTATGGGTACTGGTCAACAATGGATGAGGATATCGCACAGATGGTGGAAAAGTGTAAGAGCTGTGCGACGGCAGCAAAATCGCCACCGATTATACAAAAACCTTGTCCAAAGGCGGACAAACCGTGGTCAAGAATACACGCAGACAACGCAGGTCCTATAAATATCTACTATTATATAATAGTAATAGACAGCTTTAGTAAATGGCCGGAACTTTTTAGATATAAACACCCAACAACCGACAATACTATAAGCTGTTTGCATGAACTATTTGCGAGGATTGGCGTCATTGACGTTTTAGTTACAGATAATGGTACACAATTCACGTCAAGTGATTTTAAAGATTTTTGTGAAATGTACCTAATAAGACATATAAAAGCAGCTCCCATAATCCACGATCAAATGGGCTTGCCAAAAGATTTGTAGATACGCTTAATAGGGCGTTAAAAAAGCGATAGACACACCATCAGAAAAAGTATTACGGCAATTCCTACAAGTCTACTGTATTACGCCAAACAAGAACACACCATCAGGACTGTCAACTGGTGAGGTGATGTTCGCGCGAAAAACCCGATCGATTATCGAGAAATTATTACCAGGCAAAATCAATAATAGAAATACGCCTACAATAGTGAAAAGATTGTTCAAGCCCGGCGAAAAAGCATATTTCAAAATTTTTAATAACAATATGGCGTATTGGGAGCCAGGAATAATTATAAGCAGAATTGGAAGCGTAATGCATACTATCAAAGGGGAAAAATTAACGAATAGAAGACACGTGAATGAAATCCAAAAAAGAAGAGGTGAAGGACCAATCACCTCACCTCTTGTGAAGATTCTATGCAGGAAATCCTCGAAGCTTTTGACATCCAGAAACCAAAAGCTAACACGGAAATCAGAAGAACCATCATGAAGCGGAAGTTCACAGAGCCTTTGATTATAGATCTAAAACGAAAGAAATATTAACCCTTCCTAAAAAGAAGCTAGGGAGAGGGGTGCTGAAGAGTCACCCCTTTTTACACACTCTATGGACTCTTCCATGGTATACAACTAATCC
The DNA here is from genome assembly GCA_037127315.1 of Ascarosepion bandense. Taxonomy (NCBI): domain Eukaryota; kingdom Metazoa; phylum Mollusca; class Cephalopoda; order Sepiida; family Sepiidae; genus Ascarosepion; species Ascarosepion bandense. Next base: position 1,235,956 of record JBBBDQ010000731.1, read on the forward strand.
TTCCTACACAGAACGGGTTGTTATTGTTAGAGTTGGCGTTTGTCAGAGCAGTTGAACCTCCGCTCGTTGGTCAGCAAGAATATAGACTATTACCCGGACTTACTTCTTGTATATATTTGACTCCTACTAACAAGTATTCTTGAATCTACTAGCCGTGTACAAGTTGTAAGTCTTTTATTCAATATACTTACATTTTTCCTCCCATATCTGTTTTTGTTATTATTATAGTGTGTGGTTTTCTAAACAAGAATCCACAACATATATATACTCAGTCGAATCCATTGTCATATAAAAAAGGGGGAGATCCCACAACAGATATATCTGACAACCACATCCTTGTCCTTTGGTAATTTTTATCTACGGCCGGATGTATGTGTCAACCACATCCTTGTTACGTTGTCGACTTTATCTACGGCTGGATATACCTGTCAATTACATTTGCCGTTCAAGGTAATATATTGCATTCATCTTTGCTGTCATCAAACATTTCGAGGCTTGTGCTTCCGGCCTTCATCCGGTGTTTCTGTAGCCAATTAACCCTCAAGGATATTCGAATGACAATTTTTTTTAATACATTTTATTCTTTAAACCCAATATAAAAGCTTTTGGACATTTGATTAATACAGTGAAGGACTTAAAATCTAAAAAAACACTCTGGGTTGTGGATATCAAGATTTTTAATTTCAAATATTGCTGTCCTCGTGAAAGTTAGTATCATTTTCTGATTGTTGTCTTCGATATTTAACACTATAAACATTCTCCGGTTTTGGGATTTTAATTTTCGAGATTATAGCATTTGATTTTGATTGAATGATTGATTTGTTTTTTCTTAAGATTTACTAAACTTTTGCTGGTCATTTAAAGCCAGAAATATTTATATATTGTAATTATCTTTTAGATAAATATTTGCTGCTATAAGTCAAACGAATTACCCCATAGCAGGAGGAAGAAGAATTAGATTTATACTGCAAATTGAATGTAAGCCTTTCTGTTACTCTTTATGGAAATCGTTTGGTAATATCTAAAAGCAGATTGACTATTTCATGAGCACATTATTGAATGCTTGATTGGTTTTTTATGGTTTCTCAAACCTTTGCAGGTTATTTAAAGCCGGAAATATATATTTAAATTGGGAATTTGTATTTGAGATGAGGGTTGATTAGTAATACAAGTCTTACTATTTAACACATAGACGAAGTGGAAAGATATGGGTCTATACGTTTCCCCAGGCTAATTACGCACAAGTGAATATAACGAAACGGAGTGGAATTGGAACACGGCTCTCCGATTCCAACTGCAAGCCGGTATTCATTACACCAATCGCACATCCAAACTACAGCACTGTCCAATTGCAAGTGGTCACCCGTTTTGGCATGGACAAGGCTTGACGTTGCTTAACTTTAACGTGATAAAGCCGTAAAGCATTCCAGGTTGAGACTTTCGAAATGAGTTCCCAAATATACATCACGTATGTGGCTGTGGTGCTGATCGATGTCAAGCTTAGTAAATATTTTTAGCTTTTAAAGTTGAATTGTTACATTTCGGCCACTGTACAGACTGGCCTTCTTCAGAGGTTTTTTGCAAGAAATTGTCGTCTGAACACTTCATTTAATAAACAGGATTAGATTTTTCTTGATACGCTCTTCATGAGATTGTTGCTTAGTTCTTACTTAGTACTGCTTTCTTGATTCGCTCTTTATGAATGGAGATAGCTTGCTTAGTTCTTAATTAATACTGCTTTCTTGGTCCACTTACCCTGACTGGAGACAGCTCGCTGACTTCTTAGTACTGTTTTTTTTATCCACTCTAAATTAATGGAGTGAGTTTGCTTACTCTTAATTAATACTGCTTTCTTGATCCAGTTACTCTAACTAGAGACAGCTTGCTTAGTTGTTAGTACTGCTTCCTTCATTCACTATCTATGAATGAAGATTGCTTGCTTAGTTCTTATTTAATACTACTTTCTTGATCTGCTCTCTCAGAGTGTACACTGCTTGCTTGGTTCTTTTTCAATGCTGCTTTCTTGATCCTCTCTCTATGAATGGAGATTGCTTGCTTAGTTCTTATTTAATACTGTTTTCTCGATCCTTTCCCTATGAATAGAGATTTGATTGCTTAATTCTTATTTAGTATTGCTTTCTTGATCCGATTTCCATGATTGGAGATAACTTGCTTAGTTCTTATTTCGTATTGCTTCCTTGATCCACTCTCCATGAATGAAGATTGCTTACTTAGTTCTTATTTAATACTGCTTTTTGAATCTTCTCTCTATGACTGGAGATACTTTTCTTAGTTCTTATTTATTGCTGTTTTCTTGATTCGCTCTCTAAAATAGCTAGCTAGCTTAGTTCTTATGACGAACCAGTCCACTAGGCTATCTACAAATAACTAAAGTCTGATCTGTTTGCTTTTCTTTACGACTTATCAATCCTTTATAGGTTACTTAAAGCCGAATCACTTTTTTTATGTATGTTGCAAGTGAATATTGCATTAAGGATGTGTGTCTTGGAGAGGGAATGCATGGCAGGGGAAAGAAGCGGATAACATATTTTACAGGCCAGTGCAGGTGGATGGCAGAGCGAGTTTTGGGTGGGGTTATAGGAGAAAGCACGCTAAGAGCCACTAGGGGTAGTGAGACGGGGAAGGCCATAATTGCCTACGTCCTGAAGGGACATTGCACATAGAAGATGAGGTTCTGGAGCAGTAGATATCGGCTCTGAACAAAAACAAAAACAAAAAAAATGAATAAATAAAAATAGGAGATGCGAGTTGAAATTCCATTAGGGAAACTATTAAACCATCCCTTTTTCCTTTTTCCGCCAGCTATGGGTTAAATTCTGTAGCCATGGTCAATAACCAATCTACTGCAGAAAGTAATGGCAACTTACTCTGTTTAAAGTTAATAGCAAGTACGTGAAAAATCACGAAAAATCAAATACTCAGAGAAACCCAAACGTAAAACAACGAATATGTTCGCCTGAAGAGAGTCAATTTTAGGCTCGAAACACGTGTAGCGCAAACCATGACAAGTTAATACTCCATAACTTGTATGAATACCAAACAATAAATATATATTTTAAAGAAATCGTTCACGGCTTGTCACACTTTTTATTTTATACTAATTACTCTCGTTGGAACAACCCTATTCCTTTATTCGATATATATATATATATATATATATATATATATATATATATATATATAAACAGGCCAAATTTGACAGACAAGCAGGTAGCTAACTAGCTAGCTAGCTAGATAAATATGAATGGACATAAAAAGATAGATAGAATTTAAATTCATCTTCGTCTTGTTTTGTATTATCTTTTTACCCAAGGCAAGGCAGCAAAGCCACTAAGACCCAACGAGTTATTATTGCGTTTAACTTTCTGAAGAACAACTTTGACTGGAAAGGGTGAAGCCGGATGAGATGTCTGTGAGCGAGAATTGTGAGAGAAGATATTATTGGCATAAAGCTTACTGTTATATCCAACCATATCAACTATAAAATAGCAAAGATTTTACTTCCAATTTCATATTGCACTTACATTCATAAAGTCAAGGTAACAGAGAGGAAAGTTTATCTAAAACATTACAATGAAGGTATTTATCTAAAAGGCACAGGAAAGTGACGTTACAACGATGGGAAAAGTGACTAAAGCAGAAAAAATAATTCTCAGAGGAAATAATTAATTCTGTCGAATTTTAGTGTAAAATAAAAAAAAAATTGTGGGAGGCAAAACAAATGAAATGCAGAAAATGTGACGGGCTTCCAAAAATGAACGACTTGTCTCGTGCGGCTGAAAAAAAAAACTAATCTTTAAGACGAAAGTCGATTTGAACTTTTTCCAAGTACCAGAATATATATGAGAAGAATCCTCTAATCACGACGAAAAATATACAAAAAAAACCAAAAATCGTAAAATCTCACTGACAAAGTATAGTATAGGGAGGTATTGACAAATAACGAAAAAAGGCCATAATTTTAGGTGACAGAAATGTTCAATTCGAAAGACTATCAACGTATATACTCGATGAAAGCATATCCCAAATATGTAATAAATTTGTTTAGCTTTCAACAATATGATGAGAGCTGTCATACTTCGTAGCCGACTATAAATTATTTAAAAGAAAAGTGGCGCCGTATATTTTGAAAATTGGCCAAGCCGAACACCTGACTTGAATATTATAGCAACCATTTGAAACAGACTAAAGAGCAAAGTTCTCAGAAAATATTGATCAGATTTTTGAAACTGTAAAGACTGGGTGGGCAGCGTATATACTTCACCATTTCTTTTCTTTGAATTTTAATTCCTACGGAAAAGAGGTTAAGAAAAAAGTCAAGATTGCTTGTTTTAAGGAGTACAGGGTTTATTTAGTCTATCTATTGAAGTAATAAAGGTATACATTTAGTTGTTTTAAAGAACAAAGTAAAATTAAGCTTTTTTAAAGGATTACTTTTGTGTTGGGAATAGAAATTGATTAAGTCATATTTGTTAAGTTTTTCGGCAATCTTTAAAATCTGATTAGTTAATATTACGTATTATGCCGAGGAAAGGCAGATATTTTTCTCTTTTTTATGTTCAGGATAGAGTTTATAAAGTAGAACCTAGTGTCGAATTCACACATGAACCTGAAATACACATATTAAAATACGAGGATGTAGACAAAAAAATGTAACCTACTATGAGGACAGTATTCTGTTCTTGATGATGAATGAATAGGAACAAAAGTACTTGAACAAAAACAATAGATATGAACTTCGAAGTGTGTATAAAATACGTATTATTTGTAAAAATTTATAAAATTGGTGCATTCTTTCTGCTTGGATATTACTTCATCTAACCATTACACATGACGTCATTGTGGACGGTTTCATGCATATACACACCTGGAACAATCAGGTCTCTCCACAACGTCTTTCCCAAAATTCTGTTGACACTTTCAGTTAAGTGTCATACATTAATACACACTTACAGACTAGGGTCAAGATTTTCTTTCAGTATGTTGACATTTCTTTCTGCGATAGACAGGGTGTCAACCAAGGTCACAGAATAAAATCAGTCCTGCTATTCAGCCCATAAGTGGAAGGAGAAGAGATGGGTTCACACCTTACACAAGATTATTTGCGTGTAAGTGAATGCAATGAAATCAACAGGTATTTGAACACATTCCGAGTCTAAATCTATTGCATCACAATGCATATATATCTGTGTGTGTTTTAAGGAAGTAAGGGACCAGTTTAACTGTTTTAATCAATAAGGTGTCAATTTAGTCTATTGTAAGGGTTATTTTAAGTCTGGCTGTTTTAAAGAATAAATGGTGAATATAGGCCATTAAATTTAAAACTTTTTAAGTTGGTTGTTTCAGGAATCATGGGTGAATTTAGGCTATTTTAAATAATAACGGATATTTTTTCGCGGTTTTATGGAATAAATCGTCAATGCAGACAATTATATATATATATATATATATATATATATATATATATATATATATATATATTTGATAAATGAAAATATTGCATGAAAAAATAAGTTTATTTTATCAAATGGCTTGTAAAGGTGAGAGGGGTTGGAAAGATTTATTTATTTTTTGAAACTCTCTAAAGTTATGCATTTTTTTTTCTATGTTTTGCTTGATGCTATGGTTCATTTGAACGAGTCTTTTTGTAATTTTCAAAGAAATTTCTTTGGACTGTTTTAAGCTCTTTATAATTTATTTCATTTGTTTTTTTTTACTACTAAGCTCCTATTTCCGCCAACAGCTACCTCTCACATTCATCTACGACCAAAATGGCAAAATAAGTTTATTTTACCAAATGGCTTGTAAAGGTGAGAGGGGTTGGAAATATTTATTTTTTGATACTCTCTACCGGAAGAAGTGATTCCGGTGGGCAATGGCGGCCGAGCAAGCGGGCGTGAACCAGGGAGACGAATGGGATTTAAGCTGAAATTTCCTGGCAGGGATGAATGCATCGATGCCAGCCTTAACCCAGGACCCGATTTCCCATCTAGAAATGAGGCCCAATTGAATGACGTCCACATCACGCCCTCGCTGATTTCTAGCATAATCTCAAAACTGGGCCCTCACAAAGCGAGTGGTGAGGATGGAATCCCAGTCATAGTTTTGAAGAATTGTGCCCCTGAACTCTCCTCTATCCTTTCCAAGCTCTACAACCTCTGCCTATCTTCCTCCTGCTTTCCTGCCTGTTGGAAGTCTTCTTCTGTGTTTCCAATATTCAAGAACACTGGTGAACCATCGGACCTCGCAAATTATCGCCCCATCAGCCTTCTTCCGATCTTCGGCAAAGTGTTCGAAGCCATTATCAATGCCGAGGTCGTTCAGCATCTCACAGCCCACGGCCTCCTCTCGGACAAACAGTATAGCTTCCGCTTCACCAGGTCCACTGCTGACATACTAACGACCATCACCGAGTATATATACCAGGCTCTCGACAAGAATGGTGAAGCCCGAACCGTCGCCTTGGATATCTCTAAAGCATTCGACAGAGTATGGTATTCCGGCCTTCTACGGAAACTGCGAAGCTATGGCATAACTGGACCTTTGTTGGACTTAATCCGGTCATTCCTCTCTAACCTCACACTGAAGGTGGTATTAAACGGACATGCCTCCCAGAACTACCCTACAAACGCGGGTGTACCCCAAGGCTCTATCCTAGGTCCTACGCTCTTTCTACTCTATATCAATGATCTCCCCGATACCATGAGATCACAAGTAGGCATGTACGCTGATGATACCACAGTTTACTCTCGCCTCGATCAAAAATCTGGTGTTGGTGACAAGGCGACCCTCGCTGTCGAACTTGAGAAGGACCTCCAATCCGTGGGATTGGGGTAAGAAATGGCTCGTTAAATTCAATTCTTCCAAAACGAAGCCGCTGTCAATTAACCACCAAAGACAACCGCACCTCCCTCCCATTAGTATGGAGCAGGCTTGCCTCCCAGAGAGTAAATCACTACGCCTGCTTGGCCTGACATTCTCAGCGGACCTCAAGTGAAATGACTACGTCGAATCCATTGCTAAATCCGCAGCTATGAAAGTCGGCTCTCTGTGCAGGGCCTGGAAATTTTTTCCGTCAGAATCTATCCTTGCAATTATATAAATCCACCATCGGCCCTTGTATTGAGTACTGCTGCCACATCTAGTCGGGTGCCCCTTCTATTCTCCTCGGGGTTCTTGACAAAATACAGCGAAGAATCTGTAATGTGATTGATACCGACTTGGCTGACAGCCTGCTGTATCTCTCTCACCGGCGTGACGTGGCTTCCCTGTGCCTCTTCTATAAATACTTTCATGGCTTCTGCTCTGACGAACTCAAATCACTGGTGCCCCCCAGATGTGAATTTGCACGAGATACTAGTTTGGCAACTAGGTCCCACCCTTTTACAATGAAACCGATGAAATGTAACCGCAATTTCTACTCCAACAGCTTCTTTCCTCGCACTTCCCGCCCGTGGAATTCCCTACCGCATGCTTGCTTCCCCGACGGCTACAACCGCCAGGAGTTTAAATGTAAGGTCAACAGACACGTCCTAACACACTAACTCACACCCACTCTCTCCAACTCTCTCCCTATGTACATCCTAAGTCGTCTATCACCCTCCTTCTGAAATTTCCTATACCCAATCCCTCTATGTAACCCTCTGCGCTATAGTGGCAGTGGAATGCCTTGCTTGGGGTGACACGATTAAAAAAAATAGAGGATAGATTTGACAGTCCATTTCGCCATATAAGGCTTCGTCAGATCTAAGACAAAAGACAGAAAAGTAAATCGTTAACATTAAACTCTGTCAGAATTTTAATATCCTATTCTTCATCATCAATCCATCACACCCAGATGGTGCATAGGGCAGTAACGTTTTGTTGCTGTTTCTGTAAGAAAATTTTTTTTTTACGGGGCAGGGCTGTTAGCCCTGCACCCAACCCCCAAACCTGGAGAACCATTCTTGGTCCTTACGTTTACAGCACCTGGTATTCTCAAATGTTCCCTCATTAAGTAGTGACCAGGCTCGATGTTGCTTAACTTGGGTGATCGGACGGGAACCGGTGTATTCAACACGATATTGCCGTAGACAATATCCTATTAAACACACACAAACACATATATACATATATATTAAATATCAAGACAAATCAAAATGCATAAATTCACATTAAGTATAGGTTTTTTTAATTACAATTCTGATAAACATGATTCAATACAATAAAAATTGATGAAGATTGAAGGCGAGATATTACACAACGTCGATTTTTTAAAGTGTGGACCCTGGGAGCGAATGCTCGGGCGACTGGTCAACGATTAACCAGCACCAGCCTACGCAGTAACTGGGTAAAAAGCTGGTCTTAGGTGGTCAAAAGCTAGGCTTAGCTTGGTCATTACTTCCTAAGCTGCCCAAGTGGTCGGCGAGCAGGAAGTGCGTGATTGATAACCAGTTATTACACTTTGATCCTGCCTGACAGGCAGCGGAAGCTACTAACGATTGAAAGATTATTGCCCATCCTCCCCCACTGAGGCGAGATGTCAGGTTTTTAAAGTGGAGACTCCGGGTGCGAACGCTCGGGTAAAGATAACTGTCAAAGATTGCGGTAACTATGTACAAAGGTAGTCTTAGTTGGTCAATGTTTGTTAATGCTGGTCCAAAGCTAGTCTTAGCCGATAATTGCTTCCAAAACAGGCCGGCAAGCAGGTAGTGAGTATCTGAGAACAGATACTACACTTTTGATTTAACCTACTCACCCACTGAAACGAGTTGTGACAAAAGGTAAGTTTTTAACGCGGGGAACCTGAGCTCGTATGCTCAGGCCATTGGTCATAGATTACCCAGCACCCGCCTACGCGTTAACTGCGTACAAAATTAGTCTTAGCTTGTCAAAGCTGGTCAAAAGCTAGTCTTAACTGGTCTTTGCTTCCACGCCGGCGAGCAGGAAGTGAGCATCTGAGAACAGATACTACACTTTGATCCTGGCTGACTGAATGTGATTTTCTAAGCGTAGCTTAGATGAGGCACAAGGCCGAATGTATGGGACATCCAGTGAGGATTGAACACACTACTCAGTTGTAATGATTCCAGCACAATAAGCCTGCTAACCATTACGCCACCTTGAGATGCCCACTGGCCGACTCAAGGTGGTTAAAATAATAGCTGTGTCAATATATATATATTCTAGGCGAACAACATAGTCTGTACATGAATCCGCTATCGGTAAGCACTTAATATACAATTCGGTGTGCGCAGAAGCATATAAGAACAGCTGGTTTTCTACTCTATGGAAAGTTCGGTCAGACTTCCATTTGCGTGTTTTAGAGTCTCTATTAAAATTCAGAGACCGAGTTTGTGCAGACAAATAGAAAATATTTTCGCATACTTGTGCTGTGCAGTGGGCTATAATAAGTAAGTCTTTTTCTCTGTTATATTGTTGAAACTTCACTCTTTTGGGAAATTGTCTATATTGAATTTACAAATAAATTATAAATTTTTTCATCGAGATTCGACTTGCTTTCTCTTTTCTAGCCCCTCTTTCTAAAAATAAATATAATAGCTTCTTAAGTTATTCTCAATTATTGTGTTGCCAACGGTACCTTCCAAAGAACTTTGGTCGAAAGATCTTTAGGGTTTTACAACAAACATGTTTTCCTTATTTAAAATTATATATATATATATATATATATATATATATATATATATATATATATGTTAAAATTTCCTAACGTTCTCAACCGTGCGCAGATAGCTTAAGGGTAAGCTCTTCGTCTGATATCGGTTGAGGTTTGAGCCGGACTGGAAGTATGCAGGTGTGTAACCGACTGATGATCTTTGATACAGTGAATAGTCTTGTGCGTTGATGACTAAGTATATCATTTTTAGGATTTTATATAGAGTTAAAATTTTCAGTTTAATGCTTTTGACACTGTATATCTATAATACTTTTATTTAATGTAAAAATACATTTGTGGCATAAGGCCGATTTGGGGTGGAGGAACGAAACTCCGGTTGGTCTTCAGTACCTATCCTATGCCTAACTAATCCGACTCACGACCCAAACATACTTTACAATTTTTCATCTACCACAAGAACTTGTCCATCAGCAATTAATTCTTCAGATAGCAAAATACCTCAAACGTACCAGCGACCTATAAAACACCCCAAATAAACATAAGCAATTGTATACCTATAATACTTGTTGAAAAATGGAAATTGAAGAATGGATTAATAATATAAGTTTTTGGATAAATTCTAAATGAGATTGAATTTTTCTTAAAAGAGAAAAGACAAAAGAGGTAGAAAGTTATGGATAATAATGGATACATTTATTCGATTATCAAATTTTAATTTTAATGTTCTTCTGTGTTGCGTGGATCAGAAAAGACTTGATAATTAGGTTTTTTTAGTTTTCTGACTGATTGCTTTGATCCTTAAAAATTTAAATGTAATATCAGTCCTTATCATCTCTCTAAGTTTCTATTCTTTGGCTGTTTTTTCTTCGAAATAAGGTTTTTCTTTTTCTCATATTCTTTCACACTTAGTAACCCTTTACACCCTAATGTCTTTATTGCCTTGCTTTGGAGGAAAAGGATAAAAACGAAAAGTGGGTAAGTTGTGATAATGAACTCAGTGTTTCACATAAATTGCAAATAGTTAATTGAACATGAATGTCTATATGCTGCATCCATTCAGAAAGCAGCCGCTCATGACTCTACAACCTGCTATTTTTTCTAATTGAAATTTTTGACTCTTTATCACCCCTATTTGTCCGCTGTTATCTATTCACACAAACTCGTCAATTCAATGTTTCCATCTGCTTCTATTGTAATCAATGTCCCTTGTGAGTGTCAAATTCTTCAGACTTTCTTTCGTCATTATGTATCCTAGAAATGTTGTTTCTTTTTGTTTGTAAGTATAAGACCCTGTTAATCCTCATAGTTGTTAAAATTTTCCCAGATTGCTCACATGTTCCGTCTATGGTACTCGCAGAATTCGTCGCTAGAAAAACATCTGTCACTTCAATCCTTCTATTTATCTGCGAGGAACTTCTTCAGTATTCACTCTCAGTTAAGATTCGATCTAACATAGTAGTTTTTAAGGACTTTCTATTTATTGTTCTTAAGACCACTTTTCTATCCGTTAATAATTTTGTTAGTTTCTGGAAGGAACCAAATTTAATCTGGACGAACTCATTTAAAATTATTTTGAAATTAACGTTGACTGTTTATTATTATTATTATTATTATTATTATTATTATTATTATTATATATCATTTAAATCATAATTCGATTTCTGCTATGCTCACACTGCCTACCAACTACCAAGCCTGCGGAAAGACCAAAGGCAGGTCGTGGTGTATTGTTATGGTTACATTTCAATTTTCTTTTATCACCCATAACATCACTAGGTTTACATAGACAAATTATTATTATTATTATTATTATTATTATTATTATTATTATTATTATGTTGTCATTTTTCATCATATTTCGATTACTGCTATGGTTCCACTACCTGCCAAGTCTGTAGGAAGACCTAAGGTAGGTCGTGGTGTGTCGTTATGGCTCCATTTTATGTTTTTTCTATCTCCCCTGTCACCCCTAGCGTTACATAGACACAATTCTCCTTAATGTGTGGGCTGTACTTAACAAAACAATATTTTGTATATCTCTTAAGCTGGGGTTTCCAGGGATTCTTTCAATGTGTTGTTTTGTTCCATTTTTTATCATTCCAAGTGCATCTACTATCACTGGCACGATTCTTGTTTTCAATTTCCGCATTTTTCTATTTCAATTTCCAGGTCTTTATATTTTGACAGTTTTTCGAATTCCTTGGTTGCTATGTTACAATGCGCTAGACAAGCCATATCAATTAATAGGCAAGTTTTTTCTTTCTCTTTTTAACAATAATGCCCAGCCTATTTGCTTCAATTTTTCTGTCTCTGTAGATGGTGTAATCCCATAGAATGGTGACATCTTCTATTTCTGTAACCGGTGCTGAGTGATGTTCATACCAATGTTTGTTTACATATTTTCCATAGTGTTTGCACATTGTCCAATGTAAATATTGCCCCATCTTCGCCGTAAGGTAAAGGTATTGTGTTTGATTACTTTTATTTTCTTTGTTTGCTTGTTTATTTGATTGTCTGTTTGTGGATAATATATCTTAAGTGCCGCCGGATGAATTCATATGAAACTTTCAGGGATGATTTACCTTATGAATGGCGCGAACTGATTAGATTTTAGGTTTGATCCGGCACGGGGAAAGAGTTCTGGGTTATTTGTCTGGTTTTATCAACAAGATTTAATTTTTGCCTTTCAAATGCCAAGTATTGAATTATCTCCCTTAGACCATTTTTTTAAAATAATGAATTACCTCCCGTTTTATTTCAGGTGTGCATTTAATTTTGAGAGTGGTCGAGTTAATTTTCTTTTCTATTTTCACTTCAAATAACGGCCAAGTTACTCTTTCGCATTTTAGTAATCATCTATTACTAATCGCTGTGATGCTGTCCTTGGTGGAGGTTTGCTATCGTAGACTGCTCTTTCTAGTTATTATTATCTATTTCTTGATATAGCATTCGCCGTTAGAACCACATCTTGCAGTAACTTTTATTTTATTTCCTTCTTATTGTAAGTATCAGTCAGTTAAGTGCCATACGTGATACACACTTGGGCGATCATGCCTCGAAAGAGACATGACTGACTGGGCAGAAGGTTATCCCGCAGTAGGTTGATATTGCTTTCTGCGGTAGACTGGTTACCGACCAAGGCTATAGAACCCAATCTGTTCTATTATTTAACCCATAACTGGAGGAAGAAATGAAAGATTATATAAGATTGTTATATTAAGTATAATTAGTGGGGGATCAATTTATTACTTCATAACAAAACTTGCGTTGTGGTACAGTGGATTTAGTTAAGATGGAAAACAAATTCAACACCAATGTCAGTCAGTTAAGTGCCATACGCGATACACGCTTGGGCGATCATGTCTCGAAAGAGACATGACTGACTGGGCAGAAGATTATCCCGCAGTAGGTTGATATTGCTTTCTGCGGTAGACTGGTTACCGACCAAGGCTATAGAACCCAATCTGTCCTGCTATTTAACCCATAACTGGAAGGAAGAGACGGATTAATACATTTCCCAAGGGCATTTGCGAGTAAGTGAATACAATGGATTCAGCTGGAATTCGAACTCGGCTCCCCGGTTTCTCGTTCCGAGCCGATATCCACTGTATTCTATTGTTATGAAGTAATAAACTGATCCCCCACTAATTATACTTAATATAACAATCTTATATAATCTGTCATTTCTTCCTCAAGTTATGGGTTAAATAATAGAACAGATTGGGTTCTGTAGCCTTGGTCGGCAACCAGTCTACCAGAGAAAGCAATGGCAACCTACTGCGGGATAATCTTCTGCCCAGTCAGTCATGTCTCTTTCGAGACATGATCGCCCATGCGTGTTTCACGTATGGCACTTAACTGACTGACCTTACGAAAAATTTATATTGTAAGTATACATTGCCTTAAAACTTCTTCGTTGTTCACATATTCTCTCCGTGTTGTTTTCAGAATCCTCCTGTAAAACAACATCTCCTTTATCTTTACGTCTTCTCATCTGTAAAAAAAAAACTATCCAAAATTCAATGATATATAAGGAGTCGTATTACATAGCATTGCAGTTCAGCAATCTCTTATTTATTTTTAAAGTACTTTCATATGAAGGACACAAAGTCCAGTGGATAAATGTTTTAGTCAAATCCAGTGACTTGACCCAAAGTGTTGTGAGTTCAATAACTGTCTACTGCATTAGTGAGACAAATACCTTAAAGAGTTAAATAGAGATAACTAAGATATCTGGAAGTAGCGTCACTCATGGAACGAGAACAATCTACCAAAATGATCAAAATAAGTGCTTCAGTTCAAAATTTCTAATCACCTGAAGAAGTCCTGGGCGTAAAACGGCTGAAACACTGTGAATATACCAATAAAGAAGAGGGCAGCAGACCTAAAAATGTAAATAATATAAATCATTTTCCTATCTTAATACTTTGCTTGATTTCTAAAAAATACAAATAATTAGCTTCTAGTATAATATTGTTCACTGTTTACTGTTTATTATTATTGTTATTACAAATATACTTCACTTTTCTCTTTCTGATTGTAAATATACGTTTCCTTGTAGTCAAAGTATTCTCAGCATTTTTCAGTAGGACCGCATCTCTGTTGCTTCGAGTCAGTTCTTCATCCGTAAGGAAATTTTGCAGCCTTCATTGTCATGAGAGATTAGATATTTCATAGAAAATCAGCATATTTTTCTTTGTGTGTTAGTACGCTTTTCTACTCACTGTTGCCCAACTTTTAGAACGTTACTACAAACCAACATCTTCTGACGTTTCCCCTAGCAAGAAGTCACAAGTCACCAGGGTTTCGAACATATTCTCTTTTTACAGCTACTGATCAAACCAGGCTCAATACAGGGTGTCCAAAAAGTCTGTGTTTTATAACCACACTGTATATCGTATTAACTATTGTCGATTTCAAAACTGTTCTGGTGAAACACACCTATTCCTCAGATAATGGACTCTCCCTCCTATATTAATAAAAGATAACAGGAAGTTAACTCAAGGAGTTCTTGGGAATCTCTTAGGAGTTCTTAGAAATTCTAGAGAGTTTTTTTAGATTTCTGTTGGAGTTCAGTAGAACTATTAGTTAGTTCCAGTTTGGACATAGTTGGACAAAGGCAGTTGATAACAGTCGGCAGTTAGCCGAATACTAAGTAGTCAGCTTACAGTATAAGTTCCTAACATTTTAGGGAATGTTAAGTCGAATAGCATAGCACGATTATAACCTTCAGTGCGCAAACTACACAACAAAAACACAATTTCCATGTTTCTATACAAGATTTTACAAGTGTCTAATATGAGCGCCGCAGGTTAAATAACACATCCACAGAATAAACTAAATCTAAATTTTGTGTAAAGTTAAGAGGAAATAGATTTATCAGTGTCCTTCAATTGTTGAACCAATTCCAGCTCGTATGGTGTGAACTGCAGCCGTCTCCTTTAGACACACCAAACAGTTTTTGATGGGAGCTTAGTTTTAGACTGGTATTCTGAGTGATTTCCAGAGTCTGCGATTGAAGTCTTGCCGAACTTGTTCAGTTGTTTCATCTGAAGTTGAGGGACGTCCTGTTCTCTGTGATGGGCACAAACGCCCCTCCTTAAAGTTTGAATTCGAATTTAAAATGAAACGTCTGCCTGGAGCCAGCTTAGTAAACTTTCTACGAAATTTGCGTTGAACGTGTGTCCCTGTATTTTAGAGCACAAAATGACTTCTCTTGTCTTGTAAATGATATTACTGAATCTAAATTGAAGCAAAAACAAAATTGAGTTTAATGGATTAAATTAAAATTAAATTAAAAGAAAAAAAATCTTGACACTTTTAGCTTTTAAGTGGTACCAGTCTCTTTTCAACAGTGTTGTGCACAAGGATCAAGTTCCAAAACCCAGGATTGACCCACAGTAATTGTATGTTCAACCTCTGGAGTGGGTCGTAGATGCATAGACTAGGCGAAGAGTAACTGATCAGTACTAAATATGAGCAAAGTGGTGTATCCAAAGATTTGACTGATAAAAATCTGTTGATTAAATAAAGTTTTCAATGAGAAATTCCTGAAAAGTTACCTTCGAGAAGCTCCTGTTGAAGGCCGGAAAACAAAACAGCCGAAATAAAAACTATTATTTAGAAAATATGCAAGTGTAAATAATGTAAAAGATTGTCCTTGTTTTTGTTGTTAATGTGACATACCTTTGTGCTCTCCTGCGACGGAACGATGACTTGATTGGTAAGCTATGTGAAAATAGCTTTAGATCTTCATTTTTGTATCGTAATGTCAAGTGGTTGAGATTCGTTTAACTTTTTGAAGAAGCTTTTCTGACACCTTCCATTGGTGTATCACATCTGGTTAAATAAGCAATTTTTATTACAACCATTTTATGCATAGTAATATACAAGGTTTGACAGACAATTTGCCATCTAAATTACGCAAATATGAAAAATAATATTAACATCTTATTTTAACAGTTGTATTTAATCATACTACCATTTGTAGTTCCTGATACAGGAGTTCTTAGAGTGTGACACAGACTTTTGAAATACCCTGTACTATATGTACGAGAATGTTTTCCGTATAATTGTAGTACAAACCATAATTGTGTTCTGTAGGTCTGGCTTTGCTAGGAAATTATCTTCCAAATTCCCCCCCTCTAGTCAGTTGGAGTATCTTTGCCAGATTTTCCCAGGAACCGAGAATCTACTAAGTAATATACGAATAAAACCGTAAGTGACATCATTTCTAAATTAGATTTCCACAAAACAAACGAATTTGACGTGATCCCTGTTGTAGTCCTAAAGAAAAGCCCTCCTGAACTGGCTCCATTTTTATCGAAACTTTACAACAAATACCTTGCTACTTTCTAGCTTGTTGGAGTTCCTTCTCTGTTGTTAACGCCTTCAAGAGTTCTGGGAAAGCTTCTGAACCCTCAAACTATTGCCCTATTAATCTCTTACCCCGTTTCGGCAAAGTAGTCGGGCCCTAATCAATGCTGAATTTGTTAATGAACTTACTTCGCTCGAGCTCCTTTCTAACAAAGAATATGGCGTCCGTTTCGGCAGCTCTACCACTGGTTAACGGCCATCATCAAATTGGTCTGTCAAGCGTGAGATAAGAATAGTGAAGGTTGAACTGACAGGGTTTGGCATGCTGGCCCTCTGCACAAGCTCAAGGTGTACAGTGTCACGGAACGAATATTTAGCTCAATCTAATCGTATCTAAAAAATCCTGCCGCGAATCTCATCTTGAACGAGCATGCTTTCAGATCATTTTAAGTGAACGCGTATATGTCGCAGTGGTCTACCCTTGTAACTACATCAGTGAACTCCCTGATGTCATCAGTTCGCAAGTAGCTATTTATTCAGATGACACACCCATTAACACTTGACTTTGTAAAAATTCGGCAGAACTGAGAAAGCAAATTTACCAGATACTCTCGAAACAAACCTCTAATCAGTGGTTAACTTGGGCTAGTAATGTTTTGTAAAAAAGAACCTTTTTTACGTGATATAGTTTGCACGTGTGGATATATAGTAGATTTTCTAAGCACTGCTTAGATGCGGCACAAGGTCGAAAACATGGGGCGTCCAGTGAGGATCGATCTCACTACTCACTTGTAACAGGTTATATCGAGACAATCTTGCGAACCATTACACCACGCCGAGGTGCCCACCGGTGGATAGATAGTAGGATCATTATTTTATTGGAAACTGTTGTGGGATTCTCCCTTTTCCTAAAGATGGACTCGTCCAGAGTATACTTATACTACTGTTATAGAAGCGAGACAGGGAATACCGCGTTGTCACAGAAAGTTAACCTGAGAATACGAGAGTCCTGAGAGAGATTAGCAGTTAGTACATAGTAGTTCATAGTAGCTCTGTGTTTCACTCCCCGAGAAGATTATTACGCGTACCCGTCAGCTTCCGACGCGGACATACTCAATATACTACGGCTTCACCTTCAGAAACTTCTACATATACATTTTACTAACCCGTATTCCTGGACTACTAATCTTCATTCAAGTCTGTATCCTTACGTTAATACACTAATTTTCTATCTCAATTACTGGTCGGTGTTCATTTATTTTTGCGGGCCCCATTCCCGGGATCCACAACACAAATCACTTGCTACGTTCACTGCAAAGAAAACTGTTTTACTGTGCCATGCCAGAAATTCTTTTTTGTGAAAATCCTTGTTGAATCTTTATAAGTCTAACATTTGTCTGCGCATTGAAAACAATCTTGTGTTGTTAAAATTTATCTTGTGCTGTTGAAATACTTACTAAAAAGGTTTACTTATTATTAAAAATACAATAATGTTGGCATAAAGCCGAAAGGATAAATACTTTGAAGCTGGTCATCACTTTCTACTGTATACCTAGCTAACCATATTCACAAACCAAACACTCATTACAATTTATCATTGACCACAAAAAAGCATCAATCATATTCCAATACTAACCCGTATTTCTGGACTACTAATCTTCATTCAAGTCTGTATCCTTACGTTAGTACACGTATTTTCTATCTCAATTACTGGTCGTTGTTCATTTATTTGTGCTGGTCCCATTCCCGGGATCCATTACACCTGGACTACTAATCTTCATTCAAGTCTGTATCCTTACGTTAATACACTTATTTTCTCTCTCAATTACTGGTCGCTCACGGGATCCATAACAGAAATATCTGGAATAAAACCAAATGACTCAACCATTTAAAATAGATTATAGATTTTGATTTATTTCCTTGTGAGTGAGAAGTGAGTTCTTTTGGTATTCAGCGTAGCAAAAGTTTCTTTAATAATGTAGACACAGAAAGCAGTCTAGAGAAATGTCCGTTTCGCCAGTTTCATGTAAGACCGTGGTATGAATAGTAGTAATGTGTGAAATGTAGTCGATGTCAATCTACTGTGTTCTTTTTGTCTAAAAATCAGGGCGGAAATGCCAATAGGCGATGACTTTTTAACTGCTTCTTCCCATGTCATGCATGGCAAAATTATTTTGTTCCGTTCTTCTTTACTTCTAGCTCTCCTTTACCGACTGAGGCCTTCTGAGCAAGCTCAAGATGTACAGTGTGACGGAACGAATATTTTAGGTTTCTGTCTTACTGAATAGGCTCGCGAGCCTGCGTGAACATCAAAATTCTCTTTTCTGAATGCGATAATATTCAGCTCAATATTTAATGCGGTACGGACATACACAGAACAGTACAATAGTGACAACGACAGGCAAGACAGAACTTACAACATACAGAGGAGGGGTTCAGATCGCAACAGTGCCGAAGTAATAAGTCCGAATATTACTCGAATGATACTCGAATATTACACATCAAATGCTACTATTCTTTACGTAAATAGACCATTTCAGGCGTAGGTCATTCTATTCCTGAGAGTGCTGCAAAGATGTCAGTCACTCTACAACAATAACAAAAGTTACGAGTGGTGCCTCCCTGATTTTAATATTTTTCAGTGACAAATAAGTATGATCTTCTGCTAATTTCTGTTGTTTTAGGCAGAGTTCAGCTTTTCTTCTTCCTCTTTTATTTGAAGATTTCCTTCTCATATGTAGGTTTAGAGAATATAGAATATAAGTTGAGGGAGAGAGAGAGGGAGAGGGAGAGAGAGAGAAGAAAGTGGTAAGGGCGTTAAACAAGCGCAATTATCTTAATTTGAATTTTTCTTATTTATAATTATATATTTTATTTATATAATTTATTTTTGTTCATCAGGCTCTCTACAATGCTAAACTCCAGGGTAGCAACGTACTATGACTTTTTTCTTTTGGCTTCACGTTTTCCACTGACGTGAATTTTAGTGGCTATATCGAATCAATTGCTATGTCTACTGCAAGGAAAGTTGTTTCATTGTAACAGGCCTGAAAAATTATCGTCAGATTCCATCATGCACATTTAGAAATCTAACATTCGTCCGGTCATTGTATATATTGCCATATTTGGTCTGGTGCTCCTACAGTATATATTGAGATTCATGACAAAATGAAAAAAAAGTGTTTGTAATATAATTGTTGTGGATTCCGGGTGAGCTTTCAATCTCTAACAAACCAGAAATTAGCACTAAAACAAACGTCAAACAAAAGTGGTGGTTATTTTATACTAGTATCATAACCCGGCGTTGCCCGTGCAACTCAGAACATTCTAGTAGTAGGAGAAGATGCCACTTTTTATTTTACATATTTTGTTTTTGTTTGAAAAAAAAACTGTTTATTTTTTAAATATTTCTTTTGTTTCAAAATTACGGGGAAAAATATTCACATTTTTTGTTGTTGACCAAATGAATTTTTAAAACGTCGGAATAAAAATTAAATATAAAGGCTTTTTTTTTTAATAAAAATATTTTAGTCGCGTTTGACAGGTGTGATTTGATTTCCATGACGTAAAACGTCGGAATAAAAATTAAATATAAAGGCTTTTTTTAATAAAAAAATATTTTAGTCGCGTTTGACGCGTGTAATTTGATTTCCGTGATGTAATTTAGCAACCATCTTAGATCTTAGATGTTTTACGGAGTAAATGTAAACAATCGGCTCCATTGACCAAAAAGTGCGAAAGGGAAAATTTGCTGAACTTAAATTCAAAAAGTATGTGTCGACCTGGCTTCCTTGTAGATATGCGTCCCTAGAAAGTTTGAATGGCGTAGCATAAAAAATGTAGGCGTGCATACGGAACAGTCACCATCAGACTCAAGGATTGCCTTTTTATATAAATAGATTAACATAAAAAATCCGTCACGAATATTTGCAGTGACTTGATATGTAAGCGATCGTGTCCATACACATCAGGATTGAGGATTTTGCATGATGACTAATGGGTTTTACATCGCTACACTGTTCTATCATCTTTGCTCTTTCTGGACATAAATATTCATTCTTTCCTTCAGCAGAACTACATTCGCATCGCATTTATTTATGTGTATTAGCCAATGTCGTTGTTAAGAAAACATTAACATGAAATTTGTATGTTTCAATAAATAATGAGATATTTACCAAAAGGTCGACAGCATTGGTCTCAGCAAATACGTAATTTGTCCCCGCACCTTGGGTAATTTGCATGCTCTTTGTTTGACTTTCTTAGCGAGGCTGAATGAGTTTGTTTGCTGGATGCAACCTTAGAAAAAATCCCACTATGAACATCTCTATCTTAGAAAAAGGGGAACAATTAGCGTGTAATAAGTCTACATCAAAATATAATCTGAATATATACTTTTTCTCGACATATTCCGAATATATAATTTTTCTTTCCGTTCTTATTTATATCGAGTATAGAATCACGGTCTCAATATGATAGGGGTGGCCGCTGGGTTTTCTGTATTAAGTAGATATTTTATAGGGTGGAGTCGCTAGCTCCATGGCAAACCGCTTTTGAATTCAGAGCGGTAATGTAATGAAGAACAAGCCTTGTTGTGCAGTGAATATCGGCTAGGAAGGAGAAATCGAAGAGCTGAGTTCGAATTTTTTTTTTTAATCATTTCACCCCGAGCAAGCCGGAAACGCCACTGGTGTGCAGGGGATTACATAAATGTAAAAAGATTAATTAGAAAAGAGTGAGGAGTACAAACTAGTTAGAAAAGAACAATAGAAAGCAGGTGCGATGACAGATACATAGGTGGAGATAAAAGGAAGGTTATACAGGGGAGGGGAGAGAGCTAGAGTCCAGTGGTTAGTAGATAAGTATTGACTTTGCATTTAAATTTCTGGAGGTTGTAGCCGTCAGGAAAGCAAGAATACGGGAGCGAGTTCCACAGGCGGGAAGTGCGAGAGAAGAATCTGCAGGAGTAGAATTGTCGTCTGCATTTGGCTAACCTGACTGTGAATGGGTGGGACCCAGTTGCCAGTCTGGTTGCACGGGTAAACACCTGTTGAGGAGGCATCAGTGGCTTAAGCTCATCCGAGCAGAAGCCATGAAAGTATTTATAGAAGAGACAGAGGGAGGCCACATTTCGACGATGGGAAAGTGGCTGCAGTCGAGTCGCCAGATCAGTACCTATCACATTACAGACTCTCCTTTAGAGCTTGTCAAGAACACTGAGGAGAACGGCAGGGGCACCTGACCATAAATGGCAGCAGTACTCCATGCACGGACGGATGGTTGACTTGTATATATGCAGGATGGATTCAGGTGGAAAAACATCCTGGATCGACATAGTGACCCAAACTTCTTAGCAGTAGATTTTGCTATGGATTCAATATAGTGGTTCCATTTGAGGTCTGAGGACAGGGTAAGTCCGAGGAGGCGTAGTGTATTACTCTCAGAGAGAATCACTTGGTCCATGCTTATGGGAGGCAGGAGAGGTTGCCTGTAATGGTTGACAGACAACAGCTTGGTCTTAGATGAATTGAAGTTGACAAGCCAATTGAATTCGTTGCATTCATTTTCGCACAAACAACTTTGGAAAATGTATAAATCTGGCACTTTTCCCTTCAGCTATGGGTTGAATATTTGGTTCTACAGCCCTGTTTGGAAACCAGTCTAGCGCAGAAAATAATGGCAAGCTACTTCAGGAAAATCTTATCCCCAGTCACTCATGTCTCTTTTGTGAAATGATCGCCCAAGCTTGTATCACGTGTGGCACTTTGCTGAATGTAATGAAGCTTAATGTTTCGTGTAATCGGCACAAACATTTATTAAAATCAGTGGTTCAGCTGACCAAGAAACATTTATTAAAATCAGTGGTTCAGCTGACCAAGAACAGGAAACTTAAGATGATAAAAAAATATCTACTTGGTGGAATTAACGACTAAATCATTATCTATTGTCTTCATATTTGTTGTTGCTAACGTTTCGGTCGTTGTGCCTTCCGGTTTTCTTCAGATGTGTATCGATCTGGGTAGCATACAGGGAATTTCCAACTAAACGTCTTTTTAGACTGTTCTCATTCCCCATGCATATATAAGGATATCCTCTATCTCCTATTTTGTTTACCCACATTGATAGCCAAATAAAGAAGGTTGAATGGTACAACGACCGAAACACCATCTCTTGACAGATTGGGCTCTATAGCCATGGTTGCCGACTAGGCTACCGCAGAAATAAATGGCAACCTACCAGAGGAATATCTTATGAACACTCTCTTCCAACATATATTGAGCCAGCATGGAAAAGTAGGTTCATAAATTAACATGAGAATAGGTATATCATGTTGATGGGCACTCTGCAACATTGCAAAGTAAGTGAATATGTATTATTACCCAGATCGACACAACCCTGAAAAAGGCTGGGTAGCACAAATGCCGAAATTTTGTAATAGCAACAATAAAGATGAGGACAATGGTTCGAATAGAAATAAAGATAACGCCTTATTCCAGAAATTCAAACTGCATACCGCAAAAAAAAAAAAAAAAAAAGAACAAGCAGTGACCAAATGTTTAAAAGAATTACAATTACGATGGGTGCATTAGACAAAAACTCATTTATCATGAATTGACATTATACATAAAAACTATTTTATTTTAACAAAACAGACATATTCCTTCTTGGAAAGAAATGACATACTACCGCTTTAACAAAAAGAATGCAAACGTGGTTGTTACGGATGTAAAGACCAATTACTTATTAACAGGATGATCTAGGAAAACTGCTACAATGTAAATCTTAGTACTGCCTGTATAGATTATCGTAAGGCATTCCATAGTGTACCACATTCCTAGATTTTAAAGACCTTAAATATGTACAAGGTATCACCCGTCATCATCAATCTCATCAAGCAATATATGTCGATATGGAAAACAACCCTTTACATCAGTCATATAAATGGAACCTATAAATAAATAAAATAAATAAAAATAAACTTCAAAAGATGTATATTTCAAAGTGACTTTTTTCTCCCTTACTATTTTGCATAGCATTAATAGCATTAACCAGTCAACTTAATAAGACAGAATGTGGTTATAAAATATCTCAAAATAAAAATAAGCCATCTGTTATACATGGATGACTTAAAGTTGCATGCTAAGAATGATAATGAGCTGGAAGGTTTTCTGCAAACTGTAAAATGCTTCAGTGAAGACATTGGGATGAAATTCAATTTTAATAAATATGCTAAAGCTACACTTTTATGAGGATCGCTAAAACAAACATCCTCAATTAGCTTAGGCTACGCTGTAACAATAAAAAATTTAGAGCCAGAAGATGCTTATAAATACATAGGTGTAAATGAGAGTGAAAGCATTCACCATAAAAAAATGAAAGAAATAGTGCGTAAAGAAAACTACGATTGATATTAAAAACTGAATTGAATTCTCAGAACATAATTATTGTCATTAATAGCCCTGCCATCGCAGTGGTTCAATATAGTTTCAACATCTTGAACTGGACTTTAAACAACATCAGGCGAATGAATTCTAAATCAAGAAACCTTCTTTCTAAGCATAAGATGCATCATCCAAAGGCTGATATAGATCGTCTATACATACCTCGTAAAGAAGGTAGAAGAGGTCTTATTCAGCTAGAATTGTCATACAAGACAAAAATTATTGGCTTACTAACTTACATAGAAACAACAAAGGACTGGAGGATACAATTAGTCAAACAACATGAAAACAGAAAAAAATATTCAACAATGAATGAAGCAGTAAATACAAACGGAATTTCCTGGCTTCTGTTTTAATAAATAGATACTGTAGAAAAAGCAAAACAGAAGTCAAGAAATTGCGGCAAAAATATGAAAAAGAAAGCCAAGGATAAAGCTCTTGAACAGATGAAACAACGCTGGCAAAACAAACCTCTGCATGCCTAATATCCAGAACATGCTAATAAATCCAATGTTGATGAAGTTATCACTCATCGATGGTTACGTGCATGTAGATTAAAGTCTAAGACTGAAGGCTTTATTCTTGCAGCGGAAGACCAAATGATTTTCACTAGGAACTTTCAGGCAAATATTATACATAATAATGTGGATACAAAATGCAGGTTCTGTGATAAATACTAAGAAACAACAGACCATCTAATCTCAGGATGTTCTGTACTTGTCCCAAATGAATATAAAAAACATCAACATAGAGTGGGGCAATATCTACATTAGACAATGTGCAATGACTCTGGAAAATATGTAAACAAATAATATTATGAACAGCACCCACAACCTGTTACAGAAATCGAAGATATCACCATTCTATGGGATTACATTATCTACACAGACACAAAAAAATGAAGCAAATAGGCATGACATTATTGTTAAAACCAGAGAGAAAAATTTGTCTATTAATTGATATGGCGGACCCTAACATAGCAAACAAGGAATTCGAAAAACTGTCAAAATATAAATACCTGGAAATTGAAATATAAAAATGTGGAAATTGAAAACAACAATCGTGTCAGTGGTAGTAGGTGCACTTGGAATGATAAAAATGGAACAAAGCAACACATTGAAAGAATACCTGGAAACCCCAGATTAAAGGATATACAAAAATTGTCTTGTTAGGTACAGCCCACACCCTAAGGAGAACTTTGTCTATGTAACGCTAGGGATGTAAGGGGTGTCAAAAAATGAAATGCAGCCATAACAACACACCACCACCTGCCTTAGTCTTTCCAGCAGACTTGGTAGGTAGTGCGACCATAGAAAAAATCGAAATATGATGAAAAAGGTCATAATAATAATACAGTTGTTACATATACTTTTTTAGTAAGATACTGATAATAGATGTATTGTTACTAAGATTTGGATAAATATAGAATAAGATTGACATTTTAAATCGACGTTTCAATTCATTCACGTAAAACCAAAACTTGTGCAATCCCACAATTCACTTTTACAATTATGTTACCTAAATATTAACCTTTTCGTCATATGCAAACACTGCTTACATTTGCCGTTTCGTTTACAGTTTTTGCTATAATTTTACTTTTCACTCTCACTTTCATGGTTTTTCTTATTATTTCTGTTCCTCTTTTTCTTATTTCGCATGATTTCCGGCAGCCATCTGGAATTTTTCCTTCCTTACCTCTTACAGAAAACTGCAACTCCTGCCTTCGGCAAAATGGCGTCTGTAAGCGAATAAACCAAGGGAGATGTCGGTTGTAAACTACTTTACTCTATTCAGCTATGATCTTCAAAGATACTTCCCCGTCTTCAACCGAAGCTGCCTTTTTTCGTTTGTCTTGAAGTCAGGATAGTTTCAAGCGAGCGATATATGTTCGTTATTTTTTTTTTCGTTTATCCTTTCCGGTTGTGTTGTCAGCGATATGTCTCTATTGTTTGCTTTGGTGAGTCTGTATGTATTTATTGGTCAGTGTGAGTCTGTATATATATATATATATATATATATATATATATATATATATATAAACGTCCTTTGTGTTTTTCTTGGTTGTTTTTGGACAGTACATTTGATCCGTTTTCTTTTTTTCATTATTCTACAAAGCATCTCATTAAAGTAGAGGCTGGAAGATAAGCTATTTTTTTATTTGCGCGCTCAGATAGAAATGTGAATTTGAAGATCCTGTCACTCACAGCGAATACAACAAAACCGTGTCCTCACAAAAATCTACGATATATTTCTATATTGTATAGTTGTTACTAACAAAGAAACAATGACATATATTTGAGTATCTATGAGCTATGATCGATATTTTTAGAACAGATATATGGTTTGTTCCAATGATAGAAATTGGCATAGAAGAAAAAAGTGTGAGAATCCATGAATGTTTTGTGTAAAGTGTAGATTTATTGTTGTTATTATTATTAATATTACTTGCTTTTTAAAGTGTCCATAATGGTATTTGTGTCGCTACATGTGTTTTGAGTTTAAAGTTGACTCTCTTCAGGCTAATAAACTCTCCTATTATTTAATAACTAGAGGGAAGTGACGGGTTTGTGGGTTATTTAATGCCCAAAAGGTGGCGTTTTAAGGTATAATTTTAATGTGAGAAGATTGATTTAGTCAGATTTTAATGAAAATATTTTAATTTTTTTTATTTTAGAAAACTGAAAATGTTATCTAGGTTTGTATTAAAAAATGTTTTGCTGAGAATAATTTTTATTTTTTCTTTCAAAATGTTTTATGGCAATAATTTTCTCTTAAAAAATGTATTGTTGGTAATTTTTTTATTTAAAAAATGTATATATTTCTATAAAAGTTTATTTTTATACTTTGATAGTATTTTGACTCCAGTTTGGAGGTTACCTATTTGCCCATAGGTGAGACCCTAACAAGTGCTACCACTCTGGGTCAGGGTGGACCTGCGAACAACAGTAATTAAGAGGTGGTTCCATGCTCTTCACAACATCCCAATCAGAGGTCTTACTGCCGGATTCATTTTACCGTCATGCCCAGGACCTCTCAGCGGAGAAAAGAAAAACTTGGAGAGTTATCAAGGCGAATTAACTGAAACATTTATCGAAAGGGTTCGGTTCGAATTTCTAACAAATAGCACCTGAAAAAAGCTGAAGCGTATAACAGCAAAGACCTCTTGACTGTGACAGTAAAGATGAACAATGTAAATAGTGTCAATTGTCGCAAAAAAAAAAAACATATATCAAAAATATAGACAAATGTCTTTTATAGGTTCGAAAAACTCGTCTTTCTATTTGCCATAAAGTTTTTTTAGAACTATAATCCCCAAATCCGATTCGGGGTGCCGATTTCGAATTCAAATAGAATTTCCTACATCCACTTACCTACAAATACCCACTGGGAAAGTTATTAATCCGTCTCTACCCTCCAGTTATGGGTTAAATAATAGGACAGATTGGGTTATATAGCCTTGGCTGGCAATCAGTCTAACGCAGAAAGCAATGGCAGCCCACTGCAGGACAATCTTCTGCCCAGTCCGCCATGTCTATTTCGAGACTTGATCGCTCAAGCGTGTTTCACGTTTGGCACTTAACTGACTAAATCTCCAAGGATTTATGTTATGGTGCAGTGGATATCGGCTAGGAAAGAAAACTTAGAGAGCCGAGTTCGAATGCCAGTTGAATTGTATGTATTCACTTACGCGCATTTGTATTAATCCCTCATTTTTCCCTTCAGGTATAGGTTAAATATCAAGATAGATGGAGGTTTTATAAGCCTTGGTTGGTAACCAGTCTTGTAATTGCAACCTACTGTGGCAAAATCTTCTGTCCACTTAGTCATGCCTCTTTTGAGACATGATTGCCTAAGCATGCACCACATATGGCAGTTAACTGCTTGAATCTCTTTAATATATCTGTGAAAAGATTCATCAACCTTTTTTACTGAAGAAATTTTGCTTGTAATACCATCTATGGAGTTTTGTGATGTCACGATCTCCGAGGCTGATTTACTCTTGTTTTCCTCAACGATACCACACCGTAAGATAGTAATGGCTTGGAAGAAAACAATACCAGCATTTATTCATTGGTGACATGTGACTTTTAAATTCTCTAAGCCCTCTCTCCTCAGTATATGTCCCCATAGTAAACACTAGTGTATTTCTTTGCGATACGATCTTCCATAGCATTATGCTATGTTATGCGTTCAGTATATCATTGATGGATATTGCCAGGGAGTTATTTTATGCGACATGCCTTTTCAAAATATTTCTGAGTTGAGACATTGGAAATATTTACATTATTTACATTGGAATTATTTACATTATTTACATTGTTCACAATGTTGTCCTTATCTTTGTTACCACATTCATGCTGTTTTGAATGTTGTACGCTCCGACCGTCTCCAAGTGATTGGAATTTCGACCTCAACACCTTATTTCGAACTGCGGGATAAATTCTTCTAGTTCCACAAGTCATACCTCTTCCAGATGTCTCAGTATCAGTTATCTTACGTTAACTCAACTCTCTAAGTTTTTGTTCGCCTCTGCTGTAGCTAGACATTGAACCTACGACAATTTTTTCAAGTCACCGGATTCACCCACAGCTTTAATCAGTTGGAAGATGTAAATTCGTTGGATTCACTTACACGCAAATATCTTTGGGAAAGTTATTAATCCATCTCTTCTCTCCAGTGATGGGTCAAATAACAGCACAGATTGAGCTCAATAACCTCGGTTAGTAGCCAGTCTACCGAAAAACGTAATGTCAATCTGATGCCGGAAAATCTTCTGCTCAGTCAATCATGTCTCTTTTGAGACAAGATCGTCCAAGCGTATATTACCGTTTTGAATGTTGTACGCTCCGACCTTCTCCGAGTGATTGGAATTTCGACCAGAACACCTTATTTCGAACTGCGGTACCGAACTGGTGGCTCGACTCCAGCCACTTTCTCACCGACAGAATATGGCTTCCCTCTGTCTTGTTCTAAAAATATTTTCAAGGCTTCTATTCCGACGAACTTAAGTCACTAGTGCCCCTGCCACAGGAGTATACTCGTGCAAACAGACTGGCATTAATGTCACACCCTTTTACAGTTAGATCAACCAAATGCAGACGACAATTCTACTCCATCAGCTTCTTTTATCGCACTTCCCGCCTGTGGAATTTGCTTCCATATTTTTACTTTCCTGGCGGCTACAACCACCAGGAATTTAAATGCAATGTCAACACCCATCTCTTAAGCATTTCACTCTAGTTCTTTCTACATCACTCTGTCTATCTTTTCTTTTCTCTCTACCCATGCAAATGTCCTCATTCCTATATTCCAAAACTTCTCTTGCTCTTTTTTCTGACACCCTCTGTAACTGGTTTGTCTTTCTTTTTACTTTCCTCCTATCTAATCTTTTACTCTTATGTAGCCTCCTGTGCATCAGTGGTGTTACCGCCTTGCTTGGGGTAAAACGATTAAAAAAAAATTGTGATGTCTCTTTCTTCTGACGACTGAACATTCTTACAGTTAATAAACCTTCCTGGAAATTTCGCTTTGTTAACTTGTCTAAGGGTATGAGTTTTGAACTTGAAATAATAGTCTAGGCTTTCAAGCGTATGTGAACAAAACGATGGATGGTAAAAAAAAGAATTTCAAGATAATTCATTTCACGTTCCTGATTGATTTCTACTTCTCAAATAGACAGATTGAAAATTGTGCTGTGTCTTTGTACTGAGAAGTCGACATTCTTACATTTAATAGTCGACATTCTTACATTTAATAGTCCTTTCTGGTTATTTCCCTTTACTGCCTCGTCTAAGGGCATGAATTTTAATCTTGAAGTAATCGTTTAGGCCATCGAGCGTATGGGAACGAAATAAAGGACGGTAAAAAAAAAAAAAAACAAGAAAATGAATTTAAGATTTCTACTAGATTTCGAGGTCTTTAATAGACAGATTGAAAATTGTGCTGTCTCGTTGTTCAGACGACTCGACTCTCTTACAGTAAATAGTCCTATCATGTGATTGCCCTATACTGCATGTTCCAAAGGTATTAGTTTTAATCTTGCAGTAATCGTCTGGGCCTTCGAGCGGATGCGAACGAAACGATAGACGGTCGAAAAAAAAATGATTTTCAAGATAATTCATTTAACGTTCCTGCTTGAATTCGACGTCCCAAATAGACAAATTGGAAATTGTGCTGTGTCTTTGTTCTAAGAAGTCAACATTCTAACAGTTAATAGTCCTTTCTTGTGATTTCTTTTTACTGCCTTGTCTAAAGGCATGAATTTTAACTGTGAAGTAATCGTCTAGGCCTTCGAGCGTATGGGAACGAAACTATGGACGGTAAAAAATAGATGTTCAAGTTAATTCATTTAACGTTCCTGCTTGATTTCAACGTCCCCAACATACAGATTGAAAATTGTGTTGTTTCTTTGTTCTGACGAGTCGTCATTCTAACATTTAATACTACTTTGTGGTGAGTTTTCTCTACTGCCTTGTCTAAGGGTATGAATTTTTATCTTGAGATAATCGTCTAGGCGTATCGGAACTGTACGAAAAACTGTAAATAGAATAAAAGACCTAATGTTATATAATCTGTACAAAAAAAATAAGCAATAAATATGCTAACAGAGCATAGGGGATATTCATTCTGGCGGCCACTGTTTAAGTGAGCAGATTCAAAAGAAATGATGGATAACTAAAGTATCCGTAGAAATCACGAAACCTCCAAAGAAATAACTTTCATAGTCTCTATAAAACCTGTGTTTTGGACTGCATCGCTCATGGTAACTTGCTTATTTCTGGTAAAAAATATGATTATCATATGCCGCAAATATATTAGTGAATAACTGATGTAAATCATTTATACAATGAACATTATATATATAAACATATTTATAAATGGAACTTTGTGTGTGTGTGTGTGCGTCTGTGTGTGTGTGTGTGTGTGTGTGTGTATCCGTTACCTATAGATTCCGAAACAGCTGAACCGAGTTGTACTATAAGCATCTGCAAGTGTTCTTAGCTAGGTTTTGTGTCGAGGTACCTCCGATAAATATCGAAAATCGATAATCGAAAAAATCGGGAGTGGTCCGATTTTAATCAAATTTGATACACTCATAGACAAAGACATAAGAAACGATATTCAGAAGTTTCAAGGTTTCAGTTCTTACAATAGTACAGAAAATCGATAATATATATAAAAGCAAGATATTTGTGTGTGGGTCTGTTTATTTGCCTGTATGTCTGTATTTTTTTCAGTCGTTTTATTTTAGTTTTTGCTTCGGGTTTGGCTCTAAGTAGGTATAATTGTAGTTCTTAGTCTCTTCCAAGATACCGTTTACTCAGAGGACTTATTTAGCCTTCAAAATTCAGTTTACGACGAAAAAAACTTATTGGATATCGATACCAGGAAATCAAAATTTGAATTACATCCATTCATTTTTCTTTCAGTTTACGGTTTCGCTTTAACTGGAAACAACTATTGCTTTTTAGTCTTTCGTGCCAACGTCCAAAGATTTTGAGCTCCAGGACCATGGATTAATTTTAAAGCTTTCATTACACCCGAGCAACGCCGGGTTATACTGCTAGTATATATATGATTCCTGGAATGTTTGCTGAGGCTTGCTGTCATATTTCTCTAGTACTATTTTTCTCAATCATATTATTTTTTTTTACTTTTCAATAATTCGTAGATTTATTTTGGCCTATTTCTTTATCTTCTGATTAAACTACTTGCTTCCCTATTAAAAATGTATCCAGCTACATACATTCATATATATATATATATATATATATATACACACACACACACACACACACACATATATATATATATATATATATATATATATATATATATATATAAAGGTTCAAAATTCTGCATATCGCTGGTTCCAGTAATCATTTAAAGATTTTGAAATCAGTCTGTATGTCTTCACGTAAACCTTCTCTTAGCCGGGAGAAGAATTTCATGAAATCTCTGCATTTGTTGGGGGATATTTTAATTTAACTGTCCCTCGCTAATTTTTTACACACGATTCTCCTCCCATCGTTATGAGTATATATATATATATATATTTATATGTATATTTATTTTAACGTGTTTTACCCACTTGTTTTGCTGTTAATTTTTGTTGCTGTTCTTTTCGTTTAATTTATAATTCCAACGATTTCCTCCTGATGAGATTTTGGAGGAGATGGCCTTAGGGACTGTCAATAAGTTCTTTGTTTTTGAAATAGTACATATATATATATATATATATATATATATATATATATATATATATACACTACAGGCCATAATTATTAGGCCACACCAGTTTTTTTAAAAGAAATGATATATTTCATACTATTTTTAGTGGATGGTTCTGAATGAAAATAGAACGGTTAATTTGGTATTATTATTTTGCAAAATTTTACAAGGCAAGGAAGCAAAGATGAACTCGTCCGAATCACCTTAAATTATTTTCATTCTTTCATTGATGAAACTGCAATATAGGTAATTATTAAATATTTACAAATTCATTTGATGCGCATGTTATTGTGCAGTATTAACAAAAAAAACATTTTTTTCATTTACAATTATTCACTTGGCAATAAATACTAAAACTAGTATGAAATACATCAATTTTTAAAACACTAATGTAGCCTAATAATTATGGCCGCTAGTATATATATATATATATATATATATATACATATATATATATATATATATATATATATACACAAAAATCTAAAGTGAGCCAAAACCTACCGCGGTTTCACACTACGGATCGTCAGGGCAAAGCCTTTGCCCTGACGATCCGTAGTGTGAAACCGCGGTAGGTTTTGGCTCACTTTAGATTTTTGTGTGTCGTTGCTCTACTTTTGTATATTTTCTTTTGTACTTTGTATCGAGCACTTTTTCTTGTGGTTAGTTCCGTTTGGGGTTTTTTCTTTGCTGCGGAGTATTGAATGTTTTGTTCTTGTTCCGCGGGTTTCTTTTTTTTCTCCCCATTTATCCGACGCCTTACTGCACCGGATTATAACGGAATTAGGTTCTGTTTGTTAGTGGTTTTTTTGAAGGTTTATTTTAGTATAAATTTACGGCCTACATACTTACAGAGTCTATTTAGTTATTATATATATATATATATATATATATATATATATATATATATATATATATATATAAGAAATAATAACTATACTCGTGTCGAAAACCTTCCACAGATCTATGAAGAAGGGAAAGAATGGTTTTAAAAAAGAAAGCACTAAGTACATGAACATCAGTCAAAGGCATTCAGACCGATTCAGCACGTAGCCCAAAGAAAAACATCCAAAACGAGCAACCAACTAACAAAAACGCGCTCAATACTTAGGTAGAGCGGAATAAATAAAGGATATCTAGCGAGCTAGACAACCTATCTAGATTTCACCTAAACGGATGGTTATTATTTGTGCTATGACAATAATATATGGGACTGCAACGTAAAATCTTTGAGGTTTCGGTGCTAAAGCACCATCATAAGCCACTGATGTATTCTTCGCTTATGGAGTCATATATATAGAGATATGCAAATTCAAAGTCAAAAACATAAATGCAACCATATTAGATGTTATTAGAATTTAAAGATTTGTGAGTGTAAACCAATAGATATTGATACATTTATTTGTACCTGTGTAAATTTTAATTAAATGCGTTAACATGAGAAAGGACGTGTTTGTTGTATATAGTTTAAATTATGATGGGACGAAAATATTGCCAATATTTGAAATGCTCTGAGATTGTAAATCAAAACAATAATATGTATAACTTAATTGATGTTAATATAAAAATTCTTACAAAATAAAATAGACATAATGCTAATTACTAAAGATGGAATTCTTCTTCTTTTATGTGCAATGTCCTTTTAGGACGTAGGCGATCATGGCTTTCCACATCTCCCTGTTCCTGGTGGATCTTAGCACGCTTTCTCCTGTTGCACCCCACAACCCACGTTCCTGATCAGGTCCTTCCAATATGTTATTCTCTACTTTCCCCTGTTTCTTTTTCCCTTTATCTGGCCTGTTAGTAACAGGTTCTCCAAGCCCTCCTTCCTCATTGCATGTCTCAGCAACTTTAGGTTGATGCTCAGTATTAATTTCCTTTTCGTCGCCATCCTTTCCAAAACCTCGTCATTGCTCAGGTGCTCGGTTCATGATATCCACAGCATCCTTCTGTAGAACCACATTTCAGTTGCTTCAAGTTTTTCCTTCATCTTCGAAGATATTGCCCAACATTCACTGCCATACTGAAGAACCGACATCACGTAGCAATCCCTTACTCTCCTCTTTGTTTCTAGTGAAATTGTCCTGTTTCTTAATACTTTACTCAACTCTGGAATGCTTTTCCGCCATGCCAATTTGCCTTCGGATCTCAGTGTCGCACTTTCCGCCTTCTGTTAGAACACTTCCTAGGTATTTAAATTTCTGTACCTGCTTGATTTTAGAGTCCTTCACCTGTAATTGGTATTTTGGGCTGTTCTTTTTGCTGATGACCATGCATTTGGTTTTCTTGCAGTTTATTTGTAGTTCTTTCTTGTCACTCTCTTCAGCTACCTTCTGTAGGAGGTCTTGTAGTTTTCTTTCTGTGCTGCTGTCAGCGCTGTATTATCTGTGTACCTTATATTGTTTAAATTGTGGACTCCGTTGACGAATCCTGGGATAACTTCTAGGTTCTCAGAATAGTCTCGCTGTATAAGTTGAATAGATCCGGTGAAAAGACGCATCCTTGTCTTCCGACCCTTTCAATTTGAGCATAATTGCTGAATTCGTTACCTGTTCGTATGCAAGAAGTTTACTGCCAGTAGAGATTCTTGATTGCTCTTAGGTCTTTCCCCAATATATCGAGGCAGCCAAATATCTACATGAATTCTTTGTGGCTTATTTTGTCAAACGCCTTTGCATAATCAATAAAACATAGGTACAAGTTCTTCTTCATTTCTATGGCAGAGAGAATACTTTTACTCGACTTAAAATTAAATAGTCGTAAGCGTAAACGGTAATGTAACCGTTAATTAAGATTGGGTATAACGTATATATAATTAATTAATAGCGGTAAGATTATATAATATAGTATTAAGGAAACGGTTTGTGTTAATATTAGATATTTTTAAAAGTGTACATTATCTTGTGGTTTTAGTAAGTAATTGTTTCATTACGTTGTTTCTATAAAATAATTTTCATGAATTTAGTTATCTAAATTTTTTCTTGTAACAGAAAACAAGTTTCATATAACGATTCACACGTTCTGGCTTTTTTTCTCTTAAATACCTTCCATTTTTATGTCGGTGTTTAATTTCAATCTTTTAACTGCCAATAGTATTAGTTTATAAAAGCCTAATATCACGACACAAAAATCTTCATGTTTCAGAACAATACTGTTCTTCTTTAGTTGATATGTTAAGATAAACGGTGAAAATTATTTATTTTTAAATATAAAATGAATTCATGGTTATTTAGATAATTAGGGAGTGGAAGTTGGAGAGCATGCTTTAAGTGTGTCAATATTATTCAATCAAAAATGAGAATTATGTAACCATGGAGATTTAATATTTCGGTTATGAAAGGGGGCAGGATGGCTTGGATCTAGACATGTCACTTTTTAATTTTGTCGATACATACATAGTGAGACCTTAGCTTTTTAAATATTGGTAGACAATAATTTTTAACAGGAGGTTGAATTTTATTTTATTTTTTATTTAATAATAAATACCAAGAAAGAATAGCCCATTTAATCTCAGGATGTTCTGTACTTGCCCCAAATGAATATAAAAATCTTCACAATAGAGAGGAGCAATATTTACATTAGACAATGTGCAAACACTATAGAAAATATGTAAAGAAACTCTGGTATGAATAACACCCAGCACTGGTTATAGAAATAGAAAATGCCACCATTCTATGGAATTAAACCATCTACACAAAAAATTGACGCAAATATGCCGGACATTATTGTTAAAAACCAGAAAAAACTTGCCTATTAATTGATATGGCTTGTCCAGCGGATTGTAACATAGCAACCAAGGAATTCGAAAAAAATGTCAAAATATAATGATTTGGAAATCGAAATAGGAAAAATGTGGAAATTGAAAACAAGAGTTGTGCCAGTGATAGTAGGTTCACTTGGAATGATAAAAAAGAACAAAACAATACATTGAAAGAATCCCTGGAAACCCCAACTTAAGGGATATACAAAAATAAGTCTCGTTAAGTACAACCCACCCATTAAGGAGAACTTTGTCTTAGTAACGATAGGGATGTTGGTGGACATAGAAAAAACATGAAATGCTGCCATAACAACACACCACGACCTGCCTGTCTTGCAGACTTGGTAGGTATTTCGACCATAGCAGAAATCCAATTATGATGATAAATGACGTTAAATGTCCTACAATCCTTCCTAAACTCGGAACATATTTCTTTCAACGAACTTTAGAAAGACAATCATCCAAAACTACTAACCTAAATTTGATCCGAAATTAAAATCATGATCTTCTGTGATTAGATACAGTTCTTTGTCTATGCTCCTGTAGCGCCATTTCAAAAGGTTTGAAGAATGATGGTCGTCACTTTTAAATTAGTATACACAACCAGACATGTGTATATGGGTGAACTTGTAGATTCATTCGAAACTTGTTTAAGCCTGAAGGCTCTAAGAACTAACATAATGGCCTTGAGGGAGGAGTGTTCAAGGTACTCACGATCCAATGCAACGGCTTTTCGTAACGTCTTTTGAATGATGGCCGCTAGATACGAACAGGTTTCTTGCTGCCTGCGTTATTTCAAGTCTATTATTACCTGGAACCATTTGAAACGATCGTGGATAGATTTCAGTGAAGTGCTGATCCAGTGAAATGCTACGAGCCACGGAGAATTAATCGGTAAAGACATGAAATCATGATTGAAGAGTATTACGTTCGTCCTTCTTTCATTTCTTTCCTTCATTGCTTCTTTCCTTTTTTCATTGCGCACGCAAATGCTTCTCATTTCGTACTTAAGTTGAGCGTACATGCATGCATACACAGGTAGGCGCTAACACACACACACGCACCCCCCCACAGACACTATATATATATATATATATATATATATATATATATGCATGTGTATACGGAGGCACGGATTGGCGAATAAGAGAGCCGAGTTCGAATTCTAATCGGGCAAATAACTTTGAAAATTTTCTTCCTCCCTCGTGCTATGAATAAATAACAGGAAAGTCTGTGTGCTATATTCTTAGGTTCAACCGGTCGAGAAGAAGCACAACATGAGATGGGTTGTCTAGGGAGCTTGTTGTTCAGTAGTCTTCTGTATTTGGCTCTTCCACAAAGTGTGGTCGCTTCTCACAATTCTTTACCACTGTCATCAAATCATATATGCGGATAAATTTGTTGTTAAATCTAGAGGGTTCTCCACACACACACACACACACACACACACACACACACACACACACACACACACACACACAGATATATATATATATATATATATATATATATATAGATAGATAGATAGATAGATAGATAGATAGATAGATAGATAGATATTGCTGTGGTGCCCTCACTACATTGGAACCTACTCCTTCATAAATACTAACCTGCGAAACTTTCTGAGAGGCAGTCGAGACGCAATGTAACTTGACAGTTTGGATGGACACTTCTATCTGCTGACTAATAAAATTCGTATTTTGTATAAATGTTTTCTTATTCCAATACACTGTTTCAAACTAGCTTCTTCTTTTCGTGTCCTTCTTCCTGGCCCTAACAGGCCAAAACAGATATATATATATATATATATATATATAGGAAGGAATATTAATAAAAAGTTTAGAATTTAAAAATATATTTTTTTAAACAGTATTTGTTTATTTTTGTTGTATTTTATATTTCAGACCGTCCTCGGTCCTTCATCAGAAACAAGTGATTTTTTAAATTTGAATTAGAAACGTATTTCACGATAGCGTCCGAATAATATATATATATATATATAATAGAAATAATTCTATAGACCGCTTTAACGAATTAGTTACGCATAAGTTGAACCGTACTACTAGATTAGCTTTTATGTCCCACCCTTTTACCGTCGAAATAGTTGAATGTAACCGGCACTTATTCACGAACAGTTTCTTTCCTCGCACTTCCCGCCAGTGGAACTCCCTTTTGTTTACTTGCTTCTCTAATAGCTACCATCTTCAAAAATGGAATTGCAGTTGCCAATTGTCATCTTTTAACTTCTTGAATCCCGTTCAACTTTTAACCTTTCCTCAGTACCTCCCTGTACCCAATCTTTTCTCTAACCCTAACCACCCTGCGCATTAGTCATGGTCCCTCTTGCTTGGGGTGAAATAATATATATATATATATATATATATATATGTGTGTGTGTGTGTGTGTGTGTGTGTGTGTGTAAGTGAAAAACAGGTAGGAAAAGTTTCCTTAATCTAACATGTTTCACATTAACAAACTTCTTCAGAGAATTTTTAAAGACGAGTGATTTAAGAGCTTTTTAAAATTTAAATTCATTTAAAAATTCAAGGAGAAAGTATGTTGATAGATATTTGATTTCATTGTACAGCTACGTGTCACGTGTAATAAAACAGTGAGTGAATATTTTAAATGTAGTGAAAAAACTTATATATGTTTGAGTGTGTTCCAGGTATATAAAAAACTCTAGATGCTTGTAATGAATATCAAGTATATGTATGAAAAAATAATGCGTGTCAAACGTATTTAAACTATAGACAAGTTAAGTGTGTTTATATGTCGGTAACTTTAGTATGTGTGCGAATGACAATATTTCCGTTCAAAATTGTAGCGAAATAATGTATACACATGTCAAGCGATATAACGTTTGTTTTGTATGTAAGAGAAAAATGTATGAATGTCTGCTTTTATCAGCCAGTAAAGTTAGTATGTGAAATAATGTACATATGTAGCAAGAGATGGAACGATTATTTAAAATAAAATGAGAGAATCATGTATGAATGTGTGCGTTTATGAGTTTGTATCATAAAAAGAAATATATTTCTGTTTAAAATTATTGCGAAATAAGTTCCAAAAGTATTAAGCGATATTTTTATAAATAGATAAATAAAATTTACAAATAATTTGTTAACGGTTGGAATCTTTCAGTGAAATAAGATGTATTTAAATATGAAATATCTATATATTAAAATTATTGCAATATCATAATTAAGTAGTGTAAATAATAAATCAGTATAATAACTAATATATAATTATTAAAACATACATAGAAAATTAATAATAATATAAAATATCATATTACATTAGAATATTATAATTAAATAACGTACAATAACATATAATAGCATATAACAAAATAATAAAAATAATTATAATAAAACTAATAATAATAATAAACAACTATGATATAAAATAATAGGAAGAAAAATATAGATAATAATAGTGAGAAAAACATAGATAATAATAGCGCAAATATATAGTGAAAATATAGATAATAATAGGAAATAATAAGGAGAAAACATAATTAAATTAATTATGAAACAAAATAGAATTTTGCTCATATAAAAAAGAATATAACACTGTAAAAATGTAAGAAACTATCTTCAAATTAATAATATCTATTGGTAGTTTCTATTCATGGATTAAAGATTTGTGAAAAAATGCAGAAGTAATGTAATTTTTTAATCGTGTTTTTATAGTTAGTAGTAATGCTATTACTATGTTTTTAAAGTACTTCCTTCATAAAAGGTTATGTTCTTTTTAATTAAACTAGCCTTTGAGAAATCAAATTTGTGTCCTACGTTATTTCGATGTAATAAAATAGAGTTGCTTTCAATTAAAACTAAAATAAAATTTTCAAGAAAACTTTTTATCTTTAAAAATTCAATTTAAAATTTAAATACCAACAATGACTGGAGGTACCTAAAAATACTGTAAATAATTGCAATACCTCATCTCAGACAGCACCTGAAGAAGGTCGAACGCTGCAACGACCGAAACATCGTGAATAGCGCAATAGCGATGAAAAGAATGTCAGAAAAATGTAAATAGTGCAAGTAATTATAATACATAATCTCAGAAATATAGACAGCTTCAAAAGAAGGTGGAATTGTACAACGACTGAAACGTCGTGAATAAGGCAACAAAAATGATGACAAAATTCGGACAATGTAAATAGTGGAAGCAAGAATACAAATGAATTTAAAAAATGAAGTAAACAACATGTAGAAAAAGGAAGAAAGACAAAGCAAAGAAGAAAAGATATTTAAGTTAGTTTTTTGTTTAAGATGTAAAATGAAAATTATCTTTCCTTACTGATACTATAATACATGTCTCATTAGCAGCAGTAAACATTGCTTGAACCAACAAAAAAGTCGAGAGATCTCATGCTGATTTTTATATCATATATATAGGGGCAACATATCAAATTTCCGGGAATCTACCCACGGAAAAAAAAATCCACAAACCTAATTTCTCCAATCTGCGAGGTTGTCTCTTCCCTGCTGCTTGCAACACTGCCCTAGAGGGTAGCAGCAAAAGTTCTTAATATAATCAATCACTCTTCAATTCCACTTATTTATTTGCTATTTTTAGTGGATAGACACACCAATATTTAATCAGTATATTACAAGCCTACGCATTCGAGAAAACATAATCAAATATAAAACATATATTTATGCATACACATAAATACATATGTAATGGCTGGTTACTTGTTTTCTGAGCCCACCCGTATGCTAGGGCATTCAGACAAACTCTCAGTTTCCTGATCACTTTCTTTCCCCTCCGTGCATTATCTCACTTTTTCCTGTTAAGCCCAGACGTTGAGTGACCGATATCTTTATACGCCTATATTTTTCTTTTTAATAAAAACTTGGGGTCTATTTTTCTTTGGGCCGTTTTCATTGGCTCTTTTCTCTCGTTTCTTTCTCTCCCTCTTGTTTTCCTTCTTTTTTTATTTCCTTTGTGTCGTTCCTTTTCCTCTTTCTCTCCCCCTGTTTTGATTTGTCTTTTTATTTTCTCATATTTACGTCGTACGAAAAAATTTCCAATAATAAAAGAAAGTGAATTATCATAAATTTTACTTTCAAAAATAAAGTTTATGACCATCATTATTAACTACCTCATGAGATATTGTTCTTTCAATGTTGAAACAAAATGTACGATTTTGTAGTAGATTGTAGTTTGTACTTGTTCTAAAGTATAATTTATAAAATATATATATATATATATACATATATATATATATATATATATATATACACTAACCCTTTGGGTCATCACATGCGACCTTCTGCAAATTTTGAGATGTACAGTGAAGCCAGATAACTTAGAAAAATTCAAACTGGAGGTGAAAGAAGCAAAAAATTTTGTACTCGCCCCAACTCCCTAAACTAAAAGTTCACTATAAATTTTTTTCTCTTTCATAGTAATAACTAAATTTATTATTTTGTGCTTGTGATATTAGTGATCAAAAATGTATTAATAGTGTGGTTTCAGTTGGCAAAGTTTTTTTCTCTAGTGTTTAACAGGACTTTATAGTAACAATATATATATATATGTAAATTCAGATAAAATTTAGAGGGAAAATATCCATTTTCAACATTTTTTCAGTTTAAGACATGCAATGTCAACCCGTTTAAACAATGAATGAGGAAAAATTCTAATGTGGGAGGTTTGGTCTAGTAAAGGAAAGGGGTGGAAAGTGGGTGAATATTGGTTATTATAGGGTTAAGCTACCGGAATCTTAGTCGTAATTTTTTTCTATGGTAGTGGGAAGTATGTGACTTGACTATTGGGTTAGTAGTGGTAGGTAGGAGGAAAAGCTTAGCCAAATTTAAAAATAAAATTCTATTGTGACTAAATGGGAGAATAAGATAATTATTGCAATGTAAATTTATTTATGTAACGACACATTACTAATGATCTCTCTACGTTTATTCAGAAGTACATTCTGATACTGAAATTTCAAAATTTTTAATTTAACTCTTAAACATAGATTACATCTGTTACGCTATTAAGTGTCTTTGCCTTGCCTATCAGTCTCCACTTTATCTGTGGATTTAAGTTATTTTCTTTTAATTCTCATTATTTTCGGGAAAGAGCTGTTCGATATCTTAAATTACGGTTAGTGAAGGATTGCCCGTGTGTATAAAGCCGTTGCTTTCAAATTTCTGTCGAAATTCCGATATAAACATTATATTTCACTTTACTTTCCTTAGGGTCGATGGTGACCTAATGTAATATAACAATCTGGCCCCACCCGAGGAAGGCTGATGCAAGCGAGGGTGTTTCCGGTCGTTGAAAGGAACGGATGTCGTTTGACCTTATTTCCGGCAGCAGCGGAAATAACTACAGAGGCAAACAGAACAGGTGTCTCTGAGAATTACGTGGGCGTGCGTGGGCGAGGCAAAACCGGAAGAAAAAGTCCCGGTTCTGGAAGATTATAAAAAGACCTCGTCACACGGATTCGCCAGTAGTAGAGAGGAGCAACAGAGATCGGCCGGTGAAGAGAGAGACACAACAGATAAGACTACACTCCCGTCAACCCATTAGAAGCGCGCTCTCTCAATTCTCTGTTCCCTATGCTACACGGTCCATCGTCATTAATAAAAATATAACCTTATATTTTTATATATGCGTATTTGTTGTTTTGTCGTCATACGGCGATATATAACACTGATAGATCACATTTGCAGATCTACATTTACCCTCAACTTGACAGTTATGTCTAAATCTACAATTACAGTGGGGGTATAATCCTATTTTCTGCATTGGATTCACTACACTTCTTCAAGATTTGGATATTGTGGGAGCTAAAAATGTTATACATATTATTAGTACAAGAATAACTAATCTTGATCCTACTGAATATTAAACTCTGGGGTTATCTTTATGAAAATGTTTACTTATTAATTTAAGAAAGATCTTACCAATGTTAATAGTTGATAGCCTACTGAACGGGGGTTGAACCATATAATTTTCCTTTTCCTATGTTTAACTTTAGTCTTTTGCGATTCAGAATTACTAGTGGGTGTTAAATAAGTTAATTTATCTTTATATCCGCTACTCTAGAGGGCCTTATCATATAGCTTTTTGTTATTCCTAAAGATTCTAAGGCGAGAGGATAATCGGTTAATTCAAATATTAATCGTCCTCTCTATTTGTTTCATAATGGCGTTAAGTTTGATGGAATTAATGTTGATATAGCCAGGGATTTCATTGTCCTTATGGTATGGTTTAAAGGAATTAATATCGAGGTTGAGGGTAATGTCTAGTTAATTCACTATCTTTAAGTTGGAAGCAATTTCTATTTTGAATGCTAGCATACTGAAGGTCTTAATGATTTTCTTCTGAATTTTCATAGTAAAAGAACCATTACTAGTCGGGATGAACATTATCTCGGTACAGGCGTACCTGTTTAGGATTCACAACTTTACTAAGGGTGTCTAGGATATAGATACCTATTAACTTGGCAACTTGGGCTGAATCATGTGCTCCCATGGGAACGTCAGATTTACTATTCTGAGGGATTTTCTAGCTGCTAGAATAATATTAGTTTCTTCATCTGTCATGTTTACATAGTTTCTAGCAAAATTGATATATTATACTAGAAGATCTCTCGATATAGAGAGATAGAAATCTATAATATCTACCTTAATATTTAGCTTGCCGGCCAATTTAGCGATATGATCGATCTCGTTAATTATACTTTCCTCTTTGTCTAGTCTATATGTATCAGTAATCTTATTAGTTAAGGTATTGGGAAGGGTTACATTTGAAAATATTTTTAGATTTATCGCCCTTAACCTAAATATCATTCGTGTCTCTAATGGATTTAGTATCCTTCTCTGACATAATTTGGAATGAGTTTGAATGTCTTTTTAATTTATCTTGGTTACAATATTAAATAGGTTCTTTTTCAA
The DNA here is from genome assembly GCA_037127315.1 of Ascarosepion bandense. Classification (NCBI taxonomy): domain Eukaryota; kingdom Metazoa; phylum Mollusca; class Cephalopoda; order Sepiida; family Sepiidae; genus Ascarosepion; species Ascarosepion bandense. The sequence goes on from JBBBDQ010000731.1 coordinate 1,279,762, forward strand.
ATGGATCCAGGAACTTACAAGGAGGTGGCATTTTCTGGGATTTCAGATTATAGGTATACACGTTTTTGTCTCGGATGTCGGAGCGGAATAGGTAGAAATGTGCTTTTCACCGCAATCTCTTCACAAAGTTGATGACCTTATCCGTGATGAAACTGTTGAATGAATGTAGACTGGGATAAGGAATATTTTTCAAGGTGTATTCCGGGAAGAATTTATCCATGATAGATTGGTGGGGATAAATCTTGAATTCACAAAGGATTAATTCCGAGAGAGCTCAACTACGTTAATAGGAGCAGGTAACCAAGATAGGATTAGTAAACAATCCGGGATAAGGTTGGTATATATATATATATATATATATACAACAGTTTTTATTATGATAAAGAGGATTATTATCAAGGTTTATACAACTGCGAATTTTTAACTGCATTAAAAAAGAATTACATCAATGTTCTTCACAACCTTTTAAAATTTTTACTTTAATCTTGGCTGCAGTATTAAACAAGTCATTTTCAAATGGATCCAGGAACTTACAAGGAGGTGGCATTTTCTGGGATTTCAGATTGTAGGTATACACGTTTTTGTCTCGGATGTCGGAGCGGAATAGGTAGAAATGCGCTTTTCACCGCAGTCTCTTCACAAAGTTGATGACCTTATCCGTGATGGAAATGTTGAATGAATGTTGACTGGGATAAGGAATATTTTTCAGAGAGTATTCCGGGAACAATTTATCTTTTAAAGGTTGGTGAGGGAAAATCTTGAATTCACAAAGGATGATATATAATTATACTAACGTTATTCTGCTTGTAACAGCAGTCTTCGTTACTTAGTGACTGTTGAGTACTCCTTGACTAACTTTTCACTTTCCCGTACTAAAAACTTCTTTTGGTTCTGTTTCCTTCTCCATGGTAAGAAAAAATTAATAAAAGTATTTTAAGCAGAAAAAAAATCTTATAAACTGCATGAATAAAAATGAAATTAATTTTAGCTGGAAAGAAGACCATAAAATTCAAAACACCTTATGTTTTTCATGGCGTCAGGTGCAACAACTAAAATAAAAATTCCCTAGCTTAGCTGGCGAAATCGCCATTTCAAGAAAAGAAATTCACAATATGAAGTAATTATTCAATCATAGAGGAGCCACACCTTGGAGAAACTAGAGAAACAAAGAAAGAATTCTTGAATCTATTTTAGAAACAAATATTCATTAATGAAATGCATTGCTTTGAAGAAAATAGAAAAAAAAGAAATTCACAAGCTAGTACCTGAAAATAGTCTGCCATATAAGCAATAAGAATCATAAAGTCCGTTTTGATATCGGCACTGAACAAGAAATCGGAGAACTGAGTTCGAATTCCAGTTAAATTCGTTGTATTTACTCGCGTGCAAATACTCTTGAGAAAGGTATTGATCCCTCCAGCCATCGGTTAAACAACAGGGCAGACTGGATTTTATAGCCTTGGTTGGCAACCATTCTAGCGCAGAAAATAATAGCAAACTAATGCGAGAAAATATTCTACCTAGTCAGTCATGTCTCTTTCGAGACATGATCGCTTGAGTGTATATAACTTAACTGATTGATAATTAGGTACTGACAGAGGACAATAGAAAAAGGAGTGAAATGAACATAGAAGGATGGCAGTCTGTCCCAACTTAGTAGTTGGCATTTCAAACCATTGATTTTAAATTTATTACTACGACTCAAATTACAAAAAAAAAATTACTACACAAGCGAAGAACTGTTGTAATATATATATATATTAATTCAGCAATAAATTAAAACACTCTCAGCTATTGGGCGTGTATAATGATAATATACACGCTAAAAAGTCTGCCGAGCGCCCATAGCTCAGAGGTAGAATCGCCGACTGACGCCAATTCAGTCGGGTTTTCATCCTAAGTAAAAAGCAATCGGATGTTTAACCGTACTGATGAGCTGTGATACAGCAAAACAGATCTATCTGGGGATATATATATATATATATATATATATATATATATATATATATATATACTTTTTTATATTTTCAAAATTGACTCTAACCATTTATATTCTAAGCTGATACCAAAGCAATTAACAAAGAATTTTGAACATTATTTGTTCTTCGTAATTTTCACCGAAATATTGAATTTATAATCAACAAAGGATTATTGTGTTGCAGTAAAACGTGTTAAATTTATATTGTTATCAATAATCAATTATTGATTATATCATAATCAATAATAAGAAATTCACAAAGGCCGAGGTATATTCATTAGAATTTAGGTTAATCACAGTCTGTTCTGCTCCTTGAACAGCAACGAGCAATGCCCAATTTAAGTAAATCTGTCAATCATTACTTTGAGACTGCCTAGATCTAAGAGACGGTGCTGGAATTTGAGATGGAGTTTGAAATTCTAAAACTAAACAAAAGGAGCCTGTTGCACAGCGAGAATCTTCTGGGGACCCTAGATGTTATGCCAGGATTGGTCATCGCAGGCCACAATTTGAACAATAGAAGGTACGCAGATGATACAGTGCTGATAGCAGACACGGAAAGAAACTGCAAGACCTCCCATACAAGGTAGCTGAAGAGAGTGATAAGAAAGGGCTACAAATAAACTACAAGAAAACCAAATGCATGTTCATCAGCAAAAAGAGCAGCCCAAAATGCCAAATACAGGCGGGGGATAAAAAAATTAAGCAGATACAAAAATTTAAATATCTGGGAATTGTTCTAACAGAAGACGGAAAGTGCGACACAGAGATTCGAAAGCGAATTGGCATGGCAAAGGATGCGTTCCAGAAGCTGAGTAGAGTATAAAGAGACAGGAAAATTTTGCTTGAGACAAAAAAATGGTACTAACTTGCTATGTGATATCAGTTCTTTAATGAGGCAGTGAATGCTGGACCATATCCTCAAAGATAAAGGAAAAACTTGAAGCAATAGAAATGTGCTTCTACAGAAGGATACTGCGGATATCATGGATTGAGCATGTGAGCAATGATGAAGTTTTGGAAATGATGGAAACGAAAAAGAAATGAATACTGAGCATCAGGAAGAGGCAGTTAAAGTTTCTTGGACATGCAATGAAGAAGGAAGTCTTAGAGAACCTGAAACTACTAGGTCAGATAGAGGGAGAACCTGAAACTACTAGGTCATCCACCTCCCCAGGCCCTTCAAATATGTTATCCGCTGCTTCCCCCTGTCGCATTTTTTATTAGATTATATATTTATTAAATAATATTTTACGCATTATTTACATAAGATATAAAAGTTAAAATATAAAATAATAACTGGGTGAATAGGGCCTATAAAAGAAAATAAATTTCAATAGGGTCCACATGCAGAAAAAAGTTTCCCACACTTGCTTCTGACCATCATCATCAATAATTACTTTTCTGACAAATCGACAAATCGACCATAACCGGGTGTCATAGTCGGAAAACCAACGTTCTAAACACGTAGCTACGTGTCCATATATATATATATATATATATATATATATAGAGAGAGAGAGAGAGAGAGAGAGAGAGAGAGAGAGAGAAGAAAATTCAGCACATAATTAAATGGTTATAAATTGTATTTTGGCAGTTGTAAAAATATGAACTGTTTCATCAGACCGGAAAAATCAAAATTTTCAGGTCCGATGAAGCAGTTTGTATTTTCACGACTTCCGAAATAAATTATGGATTTATAACCGTTTATGTGTTGAGGGTTCTTCTCTGTGTATCATGTCACTAGGGATAATATTCATTGATCTTTCTATGTTTATCTATTCAAAATTCGATATTGATTAGATGAGGTTAGATTATTCTCTTCTTTTTTCCGAGTTTGTCATTATTTTATATATATATATATATATATATATATATATATATATATATATATATACTACCGGTAATAATTATTAGGTCACCCCAGTGTTTAAAAAAATTATGTATTTCATACGATGTTTTAGTATTTATTGCCAAGTGAATAATTATAATGAAAATAGAATGGTTCTTTTTTTAATGCTACACAATAACATGTTCATTAAATGAATTCATAAATATTTAATAATTACCTATATTGCAGTTGCATCAATGAAAGAATGAAGAAAATTTATGGTGATTCGAACGAATTCATCTCTGCTTCCTTGTCTTGTAAAATTTTGCAAAGTAATAGTAAAAAAGAACCATTCTATTTTCATTTAGAATTATCCGCTTGGCAATAAATAATGAAAAATATCATTTCTTTCAAAAAACTGGGGTGACCTAATAATTATGTCCGGTAGTTTTTTTTTGTTTTTTTTTAATTTTTAATCATTTAACTCCAAGCAAGGCATTTCACTGCCCCTATTGCGCAGGGGGTTACATAGGGGAAATGAGAAAGAGTTGTTAGTTATAGGAAATATCGAGAGGTGAGTGATAGACGATTAGGATACCGAAGATAGGGGTGGAGTAGATGGGAAGAGAATTTGAGAGAATTGATGCGAGTTAGTGTGGTAAGAGGTGTCTATTGACCTTATATTTAAATTCCTGGAGATTTTCATGGAAGAAAATTCCACAGGCGGGAAGTGTAAGAAAAGAAGCTGTTAGAGTACAAATTGGGATTACATTTTATCGGTTTTACTGTAAAAGGGTGGGACCTAGTTGCTAATCTAGTATCTCGTACAAATTCATACCTAAGAGGCACCAGTGATCTAAGTTCATCGGAGCAGAAGCCTTTTAAAGTATTTATACAAGAGGCCCAGGGAAGCCGCATCACGCCGGTGAGAGAGTGCAGTCGAGCTGCCAAGTCGATATCGATCACTATACAGATTCTCCGTTGTATTTTGTCAAGAGTCCCGAGGAGAATAGCAGGGGCACCCGACCAGATTAATTAAATATTAAAACTGATCCAACCAGGCAGCTCAATGTAATTATTTATTTTAATATTTAATTTTTAAAAATTAATATTGATAGGATCTCCTTTGGGATTTTACTAATGTCAGATGATGATAGAATATTTAAAATGTTCATGGGTAAATAGGAGTAATTGGTTATTCTTAATAATTATCTAAAAAGAAAGTGCGCTAAAGCTCTGTTTGCAACGTCATTGGACGTTCCGAAATGACCATGAGCCGAAACACATGGCCTAAGTTGTTGCAAAATACCTAGATGACTGCAAAATTAACCATCGGAAAGTCCTTGCCTAAACTCCTTTGAAAGTCTATGGGAATATTTGAAGAAAAAAAAACAAGAAAAAAGTCATTTGAATTTGAAGGAACTAGAAGTTACTGTCAAGGAGAATACAGCACAATAATTATCAGTTTGTGTAGTGGTTTTCTAAGGAACTATCAAAAATGATTAAAGGCTTAAATCAAGAATAAAAGTTACACAATTGATCAAGAACCGATACTTTTTTCCTGTGTTAAATGCTTTGAATTTAAAATAAGAGTTTTACTGTAAGTATGTAAATTTTAGATATTACGGCTTTATTTCTAATTATGGAAGTAGGGATGAATACTTCTGTCCACAATTGTATATTTGTGTGTATGTGTATGTCTCTCTGTTTGTCGCTATTAGATAATGGGCGTACGATTATAATGAAGAAAATTTTCATTTCAAGTTCCGTCTTTTTCAGTGTGTCCCTTTTTTGTTCTCAACTACATATCACTGGATTTTGCTCTTTCCTAATCAAATTAATACAGTAGGCCTTCTGCCCGCTAATGGCCGTAGAAGCTGCGTCATTGTTTTCATTTAACTTCTAGAAACAGACACGAAACGCATTCCTTTATATAAAATAAAATAAAATGAAATAAAGAGACACACAAAAGATTAGAAAATGCATGTCTTCAAACTTACAAATAAATATTTTCGCGATCTGTTCTCATGCTAAATTAAACGAATTGTAGTCAATATCCAGCAAGAGCAAAGACAGTAGGGATGAAAGAAAAAAAATAAGAAAATAAAGAACAAAGCAAAAGAAAATGAAAGAAAGATAAAAGGTGACAAGTGGGAGAAATACGAGAGAAGGAAAATGAATAATAAAAGCAGTGAAGAGAAAAGTAAGAAAATAAAAGAAAGAAGGAATGAAGATATGAAGAAAAGAAAGAAATAAGAAAAGAAAGAAAGAAAGAAGAAAGAAAGAAAGAAAGAGAAATAAAGGAAAAAATTAGGAAAGAAAGAATGGGTTCGGGTAATAACACTGACGTTCCTGTGACTGCAATAGCGGGTGAGTACCCTTGTTCTGTTTGTAGGTTTCGCACACCCAGTACTATTGGCAAAGCATCTGACCAGTTTTGCTTTCTTGCCATTATGACAGTTTAATTGTCCTGTGTTGCCTTTCAGTTACTCCATTTGATTGTGGATGGTATGCAGTGGTTCTCAGTCTCTGAGATCCTATCAGTTTTGATAATGCCTCAAAAGTCTCACCTCTTCCTCTGTTGGTCATGCATGCAGGAAACTCCAAATTGAGATATTCACACATTTAGAAATGACATGGTCACAATTGTAGCCGAAGTATCTTGCATGGATGTGGTTTCAACCTATAATGTAGTTCCGTCTATACATGCAAGGATGTACCTCGTTGGTGGTGATTATTTGCTGCAATGATTTGTGTTTGGTAGTAATGACTCTACAATATCAATATGGACGGTTTCAAATCGTGTTGAGGGTAGTAAGAAATAAACTACTGTTGATTTTGTGTGATGAGTAACCTTATTTTGTTGGCAATTGACGCACGCTTTGGTCCATGAGCGTACGTTTCTATCCATATCAGGCCAAAAGTAGCGGGATTTGATTAGTTTTACTGTGGCTCAGCGTTATGGATGTGACATATTGTTGGGACGCCCGCGCCTATTCGGCTATAATGGACTATTTCATTACTATGTAAAGTAATGGTGGCATCTACGTAGGAGAGTGTGCCGAGCAGCCGATGGACAAGTCAGTTGTAGACTTCCGGTGACAACCCGGAAGTAACCATTGCTCATACTACGTCTTACGACGGTTGAGACGATTAACCTTTATTCTTGTATTGGATACTAATAACCTTTGTAAATACTATTTTCACGGAATACAACAATTAACCTATTCCTGTTGTTGAGTTATTTATTCTTTCTCACGACATAACACATATTGTGGATGCTATCATAGATCGCCCTGCGTGAAGCTTGGGGGATAAATGATCTTGGGTAAGGTGTCGAGATGTCACATAAAATACCTTTGTTGCCTTCAGCCTGTCTGGGTAAACTTTAATTTCTGAGTCACACTCTTGCTGCTCGCCGAGGACTGGTATTTTACACAGTTCGATTGTCACTGCATTTGCTGGTCTAGCGAGGTAGACTGCAACAATGTTTTCATCCCTACAAATATACAAGATATCACCGATATATTCAGATATTAATGAAAGGGGTCTTTGTTGTTTATCTGATTTCATATGTATTGTTTTATGTAAAGTAATTTGAGTTGCTTATGGTCGATGAACAAGGTGACATGTCTACCTTAAATTTGAACTTTGAAATGCAAAACTGCCCATAAGCTGGCAGTAACACCCAGTCAAATGCAGATTTTTTTCTCTGGCTTTCAGTGAGTTTCTTTGAGAAAAACCCTATAGGCACATGTTTGCCATCAATGATCTGTGTAATGCTGCACCCACTGCATAGTTGAAGCTATCAGACACTAGATGATAACGAGTTGCATCCGAGACATGGTAAAGAAAGTAGATTGAGTTTGCCATAAACATTTTATGTTCGTACATGCTTCGCTTTCAGTATCATCAAAATGTATGATTTTGTTCTGTATTTTTTGTTCTGTATTTTATCAACTCAGTCAGTGGAAGAAGAATATCTGCTGCCTGTTGAACAAGTTCCTATAAAAGTTAACCATTCTCCGGAAACGCCGAAGTGATTTTGAATCAGTTCTTTTAGGAATTTATTTATTTTCTTTGTTCTATCTTTTGTGGGTTTCAACCTGTTGTGAAACCGGGTAAAGATCCCGTAAGAATAACGCAAAAACAACCAAATAGGAATATATATTAAATACGGAAAGAATACAATACTCGAAACTTGGTTAGTAGGAACGATAATACGAGTTAGTGTGGAATACTATGTTTTGACCCCCGGCCTTAGAACCGGGACTCGTAATGGTCGTTAAGGTAGCAGTGTTCGTAGACCGACTCTCGGCTGATTTCAGGGCGTTCTCCTCAGGCTACTCTCTCAGGCTACTTAAGTTATCTACCTAGCTATCTACTCTCACCTTTTGTGAGGGGCGGTATATATAATGGTTGGAAGGTTTCATTCCGTTGTGGATGATACCGCCATGACACAACTCTTCTGGGCTAATGTGATGACCAAGAAATACTAGTTTTTCTTAAAACATTGGCATTTATCCAATGAGATGTTTAGATTGTTTTCTTGTAAAATCCCTAGAATGTTCTGTAAATCCTTGTAATGTTTTTTCTGTTTCGGAGAAAACCACAAGATCGTTGACATAGGTGAAAACATATTTGACCTGAAGTAATATATTGTCCATAAATCTTTGAAACGTAGCTGTAATATTTCGTAGACCAAAAGGCATATATACATATTCAAAGAGGCCAAACGTGTCACCACTGATGTTTTCTCTATTCTCTCATAGGTATTTGGTGGTAGGCTTGTAGAAGATCTATTTTGAAAAATATATTTTTCTTGCCTAAATTAGCAGGAAACTGTTAATATTCGGAACTGGGTATCTATCGAGTTTTGTCAGGCGCGCCACTCCCCAGGTGTAGATTTTGAGATCATGTGAAGGGGTGACAACCAGGGAGAGTTTGACTACTTCGTTATTTCCGCTTGGAGTAGATTAATTTCATCTTTAGCAGTTTTGAGTTTTTCGTTGACTATTTGTCTGACTTTAGCAAAGATGGGTAAACTATCACCTGTATTCAAGCTATGTCTGACTTTGATGTCTTGGATAATCCTGTGTTAGATGCCGTCACTCTCGGTGTCAGTAGTGTTGGTAGTTCTCGGATGTATAATTTTTGGAGAATATCACTGTTATTGATTGATATCTGGTGTATGGGTCCCTCAACGTGCATACCATGGAGGTAGTGTTTTGTATTTGAGCCTACTAGTCATCCATCTTTGTAGTTCCCTAGTAGCCCATAATGTCACAGAAAGTCTGCACCAAAATTTGGGTTGACCGTATCCGCGACCACTACATTCCATCAATATGAGCGGCGAAGTCTTAGAAAGCCTATATCGATAGAGGTTTCTTCATAACATCGGATATATCTTGTCCATTGGATGAGGATAGGCGGACTAGAGTTTGGTTTAGACAGAGCCAATTGGCATATTTGCTGGGTAGTATTGCTACTTATGCACTAGTATCAATCAGGAACTTCAGCATTGTTTTCCAATCCGAGTTAGAACCATAAAAAATAGATAATCACTGGCTGCAATGGGAATCCACCTTAAAGGTTTCCAAACCGGATTCTTCATTCAATTCCTTTGTTTGGTGACATTGTTCTGGAATTTGACTATTTTATTGGGCTCCTATCACCAAGGTTTACATGTTCTGGATTTTCTTTCAAAATAGACGTGTCCACGGCATAATCGGGGTTTTTGTCATAAAACTGAAGTACCCCAGTATGCCTCTTAGTTTTAGTGTTTGTTGTCCTTCGGGATTGCCTTCCGTAGCGTTCAGATGTGGTGTTCAGATGTGGTGTTCTGAACCACATTTGTTTTCATAAATGACAAAAGTTAATCTACTAAGGTACCAAGTTCAAACAATGTCAACTTCCTAGCAGTGGCTATGACTGGTGTTATTTAAAAAGGCATAGCATGTGTGAAGCAGTACCTGACTAAGTCATTCCCTCGCTTTTACTTTGTCAGCTGTAGCCATTTATTTTCTCAGGTAGAGAGAGGGCCTGCCTGCCTGTCATTTTTGTGTCATGTATCTGTTTTTCAAAAAGTTCCGGCTTTGTCTTTTTGTAACTAATGATGGTTTCTTTCAGTTCCTCATAACTATTTTTTGCTAAAAATAGAAGACTGGATGTTCGTTACCAGTTCAAGTGGCAGAGCCGAAAGTAGATTTTAAAATTTTGTTTCCTGAATGCGTTATTTTTGCAAGCAAAACTGGGCTTCCATAGTGGAAGACCAGCCAGCAGCAGCAGTTTCTAAAAACGTCGGTATTTACCAACCATTGATGCTGTGTCCATTTCGTCTATTTATGGCACGGAAGGTAAGTTCAAAAATGTCTTTTTCACGTTTTATTTTTTTTAAATATATATAAACATTTCAAACAGTAGCTCGATGTGTAGCTAAGTTTCAGAGTATTGAATCTGATCCGTACATAGTGTTTATCACAACACTTGAAAGAACAAATTATTATTTTTTGAAAGAAATTTTTTTGTAAATTATAAACAAAATAAACAATCGAATTAGCTAATTATACTTTTGTGTGTATTTGTGAGTATCACCAAAAGTGTGATTTGTTTCTTTTGCATGTCGTTTTTATTTATATTTTTTCTTCGATATGTCGGTAGTGTGGTTTAATTTGGGAGTAAAGTCTTTGTTCTTTTTTTATACACTTGGAAACACACTTGTGTTTTTTGATAAATCAAATGTGCTTTATTTTTTTGTGGGGGCTAAGGTTGCCTTTTTTATAGAAGCCGTTTGAAAAATGACTAACAAGACCGACAATTTTAGACATTTTTTTTATCCACGTTCGTGGTAGGTTAGATGAAACTGGTTGACTTGCTTTTTTAAAGCTCTCGGTTTTAAATCATTTATGGATGAATCTTGTACTGTGTGTTCGAACCACTTCGGGGTCACTAATTGCAGTGGGTTAGATACTTGGGTTTTTCGTTGGTATCAGAAATTGATAATGTCGAATAAACAACAATAAAATATCATAGAAAGCGGTTGAAAGATTAAAGGTCATTTTTTATTGAGACACGTGGGTAGGCTAATTCGGACTTAAGAGAGAAAGAGATTGTTTACCTAGAATCAACTCGATATTGACAGAGTATGACAACTCCCTTTTTAGGGACCCTACAAAACGCGTCCGAATCCAATAATTCGCACTTCTTAAAAGAAAGATCATTTTTCCCCGGAAGTGGGTTCACAAAAGTTTCACGTGACCGGAAATCCTTTCTTTGGTTCCCATTTGCATTATGGGAAAATGATTGTATTTTTTTATTACTAGTATATTATTTACTTAGATCTTATTATTTCAGAAGAGATACGATATTAAGGAATTTGGGAAAGAAAGAAAAAAGGAAGAAGAAGAAAAGTAAGGATGTCAGGAAAGAAAGAAATAATGACAGAATTAAAAAAACAAAAGAAGGAAATAAAGAAGAGTAAGTAACGCGGGAAAGAGAGAAATTAAGAAGTGAGGTGAAAGAGGTGGTAAATAAATAAATTAAGAAAGAACAAAAGAATATAAAAAGAAGAGTAAGGGAGGTGGGAAAGGAAGAAAGAAGAATATGGAAGGAGTGAAGGAAATAAATAAATAAAGAAAGAAAGAAAGAAAGAAAGAAGAAAGCAATAAAGAAAGAAATGTAGCGGTAAATAAAGAGAAAAGGAAAGAAAGAAAGAAAGAAAGAAAGAAAGAAAGAAAGAAAGAAAGAAATGTGGCGGCAAATAAAGAGTGAAAAGAAAGAAAGAAAGAAAGAAGATTAAGAAGGGCGGGAATAAAAGAAAACAAAAAGAAACAAAGAAGAAACAAAAAAGAAAGAAGACGAAGGAATGTAAGAAAGAAAAAAGAATGAAAGAACAGAACAAGAAAAGAAAGAGCCGTTAGAAAAATGGGAAAGAAAAACAAAAGAAAAAAGAAGTAAGGTGTATTAGAAGAAAGAAAAAAAGAACGAAACAAATAAATAAGAAGAGTAAAAAAAAGTTGTTTAAAGGAAAGCAAGAAAGAAAAGTATAGAAAGAAGGAAGGTGTTGTGGATTCTGAAGGAGGAACCGCCAAAATAATGATAAAAAAAACCGGTATGGAGATAGAAAGTAGGTTATATTGAACGTAATATACAAACTGGAACGCGGGTTAGTCAATTCAGTAATGCTATTAGTAGAAATAAATATATACAAATCTTGAAGTTAAATAGTATGTCCGGGTAACTTGTTCTAGCTGAGTGGAGCTCAGAACTAGTCTGGTCTCTGGATAACTTCGGTATCTGTCGGAACTCTTCGTTATATAACGGATCTCTACGAATTACTCTCCCCTGTAAATTGTATCTAAAACTGAGATTCCAGATCTTCCACTGTTCTTTCTATGACAGGATTATACATACACTCAGTCGAGTCCATCGTCATATAATAAAGGAGGAGATCCCACAACAGAAGGATAAAGAAAGAAGAAAAGAATAAAAGACTGTGTAAAATAAAGAGAGAATGAAAGAATGGATGAAATACAATATCGAAGGAATTAATAAAGAAAATATACATAACGTTTAAGCATAATCAATGAAAAACTAAACGAACACAGAAAAGAAGAAAAAAGAGAAAAATGAACGAAATAGATAAAAGAAGAATGAATTTATGTGGAAAGAATAGATGTCTCAAAAAGAAAAGAAAAAAATATAGAAGATTCGAAAACTGTAGTCATATGAAAAATCTGAATACGAAACATTTGAGAAAATGAGAAATATCAACTTCGGCTTCACCTATAGACTTTTATAAAATGGTGCTAAACGTCAGAGAAATGTACGACATTTTTAATTGCACTCCCATCGCAACTGTAATATTTTCGACGCTAAAAATAGATAGAATATTCAAAAACTGTAGCCATATAAAAAATCTTAATATGAAACATTTGAGAAAATGAGAAATATCAACTTCGGCTTCACCCATGAACTTTTATAAGATGGTGCTAAACATCAAAGAAATGTACGACATTTTTAATTACACTCTCATCTCAACTGTAATATTTTCGACGCTAACTGGAAACACCACATACGTGGCCTTGAGCTAGAGAGAGCTAAACATTATAAATATCGAGATATGTGAATTATTTGTTTCTGGTGCAATAGGTGTTTGCTCGGAAGGAGAAATCGGATAGCCGAGTTCGAATTCCAGTTGAATGCGTTGCATTCATTTACGCACAAATACCTTTAGAAAAGGTTTTAATCCGTCGTTTCTCCCTCTAGCCATGGGTTAAATAGTAAGACAGATTGGGTTCTTTAGCCTTGGTCGGCAACCAGTCCTACAAGGAAGTAATAGCAACCTACTACTGAAAAATCTTCTACCTAGTCAGTCATGACTCTTTCGAGACATGATCGTCCAAGCGTGTATCAAGTATGGTATTTAACTGGCTAACTGATTAACAAGTTGCGTCGTTTGCCTCTCTTACTTAGAAACTGTCCCGTGAGTATCAGATTTTCCAGGCCCTTTTTCCTCCTTATGTATCCAAGTAATTGAAACTGTCTCATCTAAATATAACTGTTTTTTTTATTCTCTTCTCTACAACATTTTGCATCGAGTGAGCTTCAGTAAATGGACGTTAGAAAAGTGTTTAGTGAATATAGCAAGAAGATAAAATTTATTAAGAGCTACAAAGAAAAGAAGAATGTAGTGAGCCATAACCACCCACGTCTTGAAAAGACACGGTGTATAGAAGATTATTAAGAAATAATTACATTTGAAATGGTTTTGAGTCACACGTGGTTCTTCACAATGAGTAGGTCTATAATTATCTTAGCTGATAATAGCAGGAAGAAGGAATGTTATAAGAAAAAAGAAGACATAAAGAAGAAAAGAATGAAAGAAAAAGAATACCTAAGAAAGAAAGAAAGAAACAAACAAACAAAAAGAAAAAGAAGACAAAGTAAAAGGTGAAAAAAAATATAGAAAATGATTAAAAAAAAAAACAACGAGAACAGACTGGAAGAAAGAGAAAAATATGATAAAAGAAAGAATGAAAGAAAAGGAGAGAAGAAGAATGAAAGACAAAGCAGACGATAAAAGGAAAGAAACAGAATATAAAACGAATGAAAAGAAAAAGTAAAATTAAAAATAAAATTGTAAATAAAAAATAGAAAAACAACATGAAGAAAGAGAGACAGAAAAATAAAAGAAATAAAAAACGCAAAAGACGAAAAGAACAAAAAATTTAAAAAGATATAAAGAAATGCGAAAAAAGTCAGAAAGAAAGAATGAAAGACAGAAAGAAAAAGAAATACGAATAATCTGAAACGGAAAGAGACAAAGAAAGAAAGTAGAAAGTTCGACAAAAGGAAATAAAATAAATCTAATTGAAAGACAAAGAAAAAAAAAAGGAAAAAGGTTTAGGACAAAGATATTGCAAAAGGTGCTAAAATATTTAAAAAAAGGAGAAAACAGGAGACAATTCATGACTGAAATAAATAGAAAATAGACCCCAAAAACAAAAAAAAAAAGAGTTATGTAAGATAAGAAAGAATCAATGAGGGGTGAGATAGACAGAAAAAAAAAACAACAGAAGTTAAAAAAGTTCGTTTCTGAAAATTGAAAATGGTTCATCGCAACAGAAACTGCCCAAGAAAAAAATAAAATATAGCCTTGAGTTTTTTTTATTATTTTCATTTTTCAAGGTCCCCAGCTTATAACAATAAAAAGACAAACTGATCGCTGAAACAGACGATTCTTCACAAAACCAGCGCCTCAGATATGCATTTTCTTTAAAAATTAGGTGTCGCACTTCCATCATTCAATAGACACAGACATAGGACTATCTTCTGCACACACACACACACACAGAAAAAGAGAGTCAGAGAGAGAGAGAGAGAGAGAGAGAGAGAGAGAGAGAGAGAAGACAAACAGACACATCTTTTCCTGAGCAAGTGAGTGGCAGACCCAGCAGGCTCGTAGGCCCCCTGTTGAATCGCTCAAAAATGTGCAGAATTCATATATATATATATATATATATATATATATATATATGTGTGTGTGTGTGTGTGTGTGTGTGTGTGTGTGTGTTTAATGCAAAGGATTTATCACTTTAATTAAGTACTTCCATGCTGACTTAAAAATTTCGTGAGGACACAGTTATGATGTCGTCACTCATTGCGGCTTGTATTGTTTTTTTTTGGCTGTTGTGTCCCGGCTTTTTTTTTCTTATTTATATGGATTTTGCTGTAATTTGTTATTTTGTGGGAGCGTTCTTATTTGCATTTGGTTGGTTTTCTTTTTTATTTCTATTGTGCATGTGTTTGACTTCTTTTTATTTCTTTTTAATGTACTCGTGATTGTGTGTCCGCTCAGTTGCATTATACTGAATAAGTGTCCGTTTAATTGCTTTTATTTTGGTTTGTTCTTGTCATTTAGATTGACCTCTTTTTTATTTTATTGGTCTCTTTTTCTTGACTTGAACATTTTCTTACGGTCTTGGTATATTTGGCAGCTTAAGGGAGGGTTCATTTTTCATCCATGGTTGAGTGTTTGCGTTCTAGCGTGTGTTTGCGTTTGTTGACTTCGTGTGTGATTTCTTTTCTTCCTTTGATGGTTGTTATATTTTCTGTGTCTGCTCCCTAAGAGACACGCGTATGAAATGAAAGGAGAGGAAATTTTAGCGTGTTGTATATATGCGGTGTATTCGTTTTAACAAACTTCTTCGGAGATTTTTTAACGACAAATTAGTCTTTAAAAATCTCTGAAGAAGCTTGTTAAAGTGTAACTTGTTACATTAAAGACACTTTTTCTACCTGTGTTTTACTTATTCTATTCATATATTTATATACAGGGGTGTGCGCTACAATCCGGACTAACTTTAACTTGGCATAAAATGACAACCATATTAAATATACTATTTTTTTTCTTGTTTCGGATTTTGGTGACAACAATCTGTTGAATTAAGAACAAATTAGGCAAAATATCCAACGAGCGCCGTACTGCAATTATTGTGGCCCTACGCTACGGCCGTACTCTCGAAGAGATTGTTGAGTTTCCCAAAATCGATTGTGTACTGCATTGCTAAGACCTTCAAAGAGTCTGGTGAGGTTGGGGTTGAAAAAAACAAAAAACAAAAACAGGGCCGATCCGAGGTTCGCAAGAGAAACAAGGATTTCTTGGAGCAGCTTCAGGTTCTTATCGATGAAGACGATGACGAAGGAGTCATGAAGAATGTTGCGAAGCCATGGATTGTTCATTGTTGCTCATGCGTCCAATTTGGTCCAGGGTTCGAGTGACGAGAATCTGGACATGTTCTGGTCAAAAAACTTCTGGCCCCCTAGTAGCCCAGACCTGAATTCTTGCGACTATTACACATGAGGCGTACTTGAGAAACAGCCCAACAACGTGCGCACAATACTGTCGACTTCCTGAGGACTGCCATCATCGAGGCCGTGGCCCACTTGTCCAGGGAGCAGGTGACCAATGCCTGTAGGAGATTTTGGCCGCATGTGGAGGCTGTGATTGAAGCTGGGGGGCTGGATTGAATGATATGATAAAAGAGATATCAGACATCAATGTTATAAAGAAATATATATATATATATATATATATATATATATATATATATATAGCGTGTATCAAAAAATAAATACTTTTACAGACATTAATTGTAAGCTGATTCTGGTGTGTAACCTGTATTATACCATGGCTTTCCAACCCATGAACAAATGTTGGTTGTGTAATTTTTTTATTTCATCGTTTCTAACTGTTGTCTCATCCGTAAACAATGCTGAAGTGAAAACGGATCGGAGTTTGTGCCATCAACCTTCGGAAAAATTTCTCTCGTTGTCAGTGATAAGACTACAAAAGACCCGGCACATGTTGCAAATGATACTGCTTTGAAAATACGCTCCATGCAAAACTATGAGATGTACGACATGCTAGGGCCTCTTGTCGTGTATTGACAATTGGATCATACGGATCTCGGTTTGTCTCGATCCACAGTTTCTAGTGCCACTGATCCTGTCTTGGCCACGTGAGAGTAACCAACAAAAACGGTTTTATGACACGGCTGCCTTTAGTCTGGAAACGCACTCTGATAAAGTTGTGCAACACCGCGTCCATTAATATTCTCTCGTATGTATGTAAAACTATATTTCCCTTTTCCCGATATGAATATGATGCCATTGTTAAACGAAACACATCTCAATTAACACACTACTAGGCGCTTTAAACGCTGAAAACAAAATAGATACACATATACACTAATAACAAATGTAACCTAGTCTACATGACAAAGCAATACAATTGACCGTAAACTTACCTTAAAGTTAATAACCAAAAACGAAGGATTTAAGGACATGTGTTTATATGAGTTTTTTTCTTTATTTTGGTGTGAGGAATGTGCACCAAATGTTTGTAAACTTTCTGATGCACCACACACACACACACACACACACACACACATATATATATATATATATATATATATATATATATATATATATATATAAATTACGATTGTATCCAGCTATTTCCAATTCTAGTTAGTTAAATACCACACGTGATAGACGTTTGGGCGATCATGTGTCAAAAGAAACATGACTGACTGGGCAGAAGATTATCACGCATTTGTTTGTCATTACTTTCTGCGGTGACCAAGGCTATGGAACCCAGTCTGTTCTGTTATTTAACCCATAACTGGAAACGGACTAATAACTTTCCCAAGGGTATTTTCGCGTAAGTGTACGCAAGTAATTCAACTAGAATTCGAACTCGGCTCCCCGATTTCTTATTCCAAGTCGATATCCAATGCACCACAACGCACTAAGCTCAAATTCTTGAAGCAGAGATACCAAAGAGAAACTGTCATTAGAAGAATTACCACGAAAATATTTTTCAAATAGACAAAGGGAAGTTATGTTACAGCGGTAGGAAAAATGTTAGGCCACGATTGATAACATTTAAGATTTTCTCAAGAATTATTGTAGTAGATAGACTAAACTATCGCCCGGTTCACACTCCACCCACGTCTATTGAACAGGTGAAGAGGCTCAACCCTTGCTCCCTGTTTAGGATGTGGTTTCCGGCTTTCTCTTTTCCAATCTTTTCACTCTTTTCTTTTTTTCTTTTTTTTTCAATTGGAGTAGATAGACTAAACTTTCGACCGGTTCACACTCCACCCGCGTCTATTGAACAGGTGAAGAGGCTCATCCTTTGTTCTCTGTTTAGGATGTGGTTTCCGGCTTTCTCTTTTCCAATCTTTTCACTCTTTTCTTTATTTTTTTTGTCAATTGGAGTAGATAGACTAAACTATCGCCCGATTCACACTCCACCCACGTCTATTGAACAGGTGAAGAGGCTCATCCCTTGTTTCCTGTTTAGGATGTGGTTTCCGGCTTTCTCTTTTCCAATCTTTTCACTCTTACGTAGCCCCCTGCACATTAGTGGCGTTACCGCCTTGCTCGGGGTGATATGATTAAAAAAAAAATTCAAGATAAACAGAAATAGCACATAACCAGATGTGGCACCAATACTGAATGCACGAACGGATGGCAAATTTATAAATATGCAAGATAGAGTCTGGCAAGAAAATATGTCTGGCACAGCACAAATATTTTCTTGCAGCAAACCTAGGATTGCTTTGATATGATCTGTCCGTTTGAGAACAGAGACCAAGAAGGCGTAATGAGTTTCTCTGTTGGAGGTTGGCATCAGCCATATGCTGATCGAAGACAAAGTTATTCTCCAAGATTACTAAAAGAGAACAGTTTAGTTTTAGAAATCCTAGAATTCACAAGCTATTTTGGCCCTATTTAACAACTTAAATATTCTGTTTATGTTATTCTCAACATTCATCGATAGGACCTCAGCTGCGTATAATTTAAAGAAAATGATTTTGTATTCTGGGAAAAAATGTTTTGGTAATTTGCTTAGAAATTTAGCCGATAACAATCCTGTTGGGAATTTTGGTATTATTATAAAGGAATGAGTTGAAAATGGCCTCTTAGGCACGGGCAAAACACATCTGTGTTCTAGATAGCAGTTGCTTATCAAAACGTATTTCCATCTACAATTCTATATATTTCAAAAGAAAAGACGTATATTATTTACCAATTATCTATCTATCTATCTATCTATCTATCTATCTATCTATCTATCTGTGTGTGTGGGGCTGAAAAGTGTGTATATATAAAGTATTATACCAGTAATAATTGGATAATAATAGTGGTTCTATGATTCATATAATGGAATTCATTTAATTCATTAAAATCAAAATCCATCTCGCACATTTATAAATCTACCATTCGTTCGCGCAATGAATACTGTTACCATATCTGGTTGGGTTCTCCTGCCATTCATCTCGAGATTCTTGACACAATCTAAAGAAAGATGTAATCGATCCTGATTTGGTAACTCAACTTCAGTCATTTTCTCATCGACGTCTTTTCTGTCTTTTCTATAGATATTTTCATCGCAACTTTCTGATCAGCATTTTTGTCCCGGTACCCTGTCTACGTGAATTTAAGTGTGCTACAAAATTGACATCTCGGTCCCAACATTTTGTCATTGAAATAGTTAAATGTAACCGACACTTTTACTCAAACAGTTTCTTTTTTCGCAGTTCCCACCAGTGGAATTCCCTTTTGTTTACTTTTTTCCCTGATAGGAACAATCTGAAAATGTTTAAATGCAAAGTCAATTGCCATCTTCTATATTCTTGAATCTCCGTTCATCATTTATTTATCTAGTAGCTGTCCTACCTTGCTAGGGGGAGATAATTTTAAAAATCATTATTAATTCTTTATATTTTTATAATTTTATCATAATACATTTATTTTATTTTAAGATGATAATAATATATAATAAAACTATTTTGAACGTAAAAATGAAGTGTGAATGACAGGGGCAAACAGTTTGAACATATGAGAGATTAGCATGTTTATTATTGATATATTTATATAATCAATGCATTTTTGCGTGCATTTTTCGTTACTGTATACACATTTTTGCATTCTTCATGCGTAAATAGTGATGTAATGGATAGTGGCTCGGATAGTGAAATCAAAGTGGTGAGTTCGAATTCCAGTAAAGTTCTTTACACTAACTTACGTGCTTATACAACTGGGAAAGGAACAAATCCATCATTTCTCCGCCCAGCTATGAGTAATTAGTAACACAGACTGGATTAAATGTCTTTGGGTGACGAAAGGTTTAGGAGAATGATAACTCAAAATTCAAAACCTGGGGAGTGTACTTTGAAAACCTGGTGACATATTGTGTATCAGTTCTCTGTCTGTATTCGGCTCTTCCGAAAATTGTGGTTGTTTCTGCACATGCTTTCATAACTATTGTCAAATTATATGTAGAGTTTGTGTGTCTTTAATTCTAAGAATTGACGCTTCTAAGAACTGACATACATATGATGGTTCTAAGAATTTATATATATATATATATATATATATATATATATATGTATAATTATTAGGCAACTCGAGTTTGTTTTTTAAGAAATGATGTATTTCATACTATTTTTAGTATTTATTGCCAAATGAAAATTGAATGTTTTTTGTTAGTATTTCTTTTCAAAATAATACAATTCACAGAAGCAAAGACAAACTAGTCTGAATCACCCTAAATTTTCTTTATTTTTCATTGAATTTATATAGGTAATTATTAAAAAATTATAAATTCATTCGATGTACATGTTATTGTGCAGTCTTAACAAAAAACATTCTATTTTCATTTATAATTATTCTCTTGGCAATAAATATTAAAAAATAGTATGGAATACATCATACACTGGGGTTGCCTAATAATTATGGCCTGTAGTGTATATATATATATATATATATATATATATATATATATATATATATATGAGTATGCTCTACTCCACTAATAAACAAGGGTTTCCAACTGTCAGAAGAAATACCATTAGAATCTCTTCGGAATAAAATAAAAAAAAAAATGCAAAAAAGCAAACATTTTAGCATACGTTTTCACACACAACAAAAACAACGTAGAATTATTTACAAAGATCAAAACACTTAGAAATACTCAACAAAAATGATAAAATAAAGGCAATCTTAAGGACAACTGAAATAATTAATAGCAAACGCCAACAGAAAAATTTGAAAAACATCCTATCCTCATCCAAATTTGAGCAATACACAAGACAGTGAGTGACAAAATGCAACAAAAAAATGTGGAGTCTGCAACATAGTAACAGAAGAGAAACATTTCAAGTTCGAAAACACATCTACATTCGAAATAATAACAGATCTCAGCTGCAACTCTAAAATCGGAATTTATGTCTTAGAATGCAATGAATGCGCAAAAATATACGTGGTGGGGGTGACGCAAGGCCTGAACAAAAGAATAGCCTCGCGCAGAAGTAACATTAAACTAGCCAATAACAGGAAATTATATGTCTACCAACTCTTACATGAAAGCAGTGGTGGTAAATTCAAGGTAACGCCTATCTACTAAAATGCAGATTATGACACACTGATGATGGCAGGAAAAATATATATTTATAGAAAATACAAGCCTTCCCTCAACAAAACAACATGAACAACATAAGACACACACACGCGATAAAACACACACACACGTATACACGCTAAATTCAAATAGTATCCCAAAAACAATAAAAAGAACTAGATGACCCATAGATTAGAATTGAATCAAATTCGCTGAAAATAATTTTGAAGTATTAAAAAAACGATCAAATTTCGCAAGTCAGTGAAAAAATATTTTACTGTCAACATAGGCGATATGAGAAGCTTGACTTGCAAGTAGAAAAAAAAAACACGCACACACGTATATAAACTTTCTGACCTACTTACCACTTGAATTATCTATTTATACACGATACCTTAGCCATCAGAAAAGCACACGGATCTTGACATGGAAAGCTATAAATTTATTCACCTGAAGAGAGTTAACTTTAGACTTTAAAAACGTGTAGCGACAGAAATACCATTATGGAAACTTAATATACCATACAAAATGCAAGTAATAATTATAATAACAACAATCAATCTACATGTTAAACAATTTTTTTCACTGCTTTTAGCCCTTTTTCATATGTGTGTGTGTACGTGCGTGCGTGCGTGCGTGTGCGTCACATTGATGAATTCAAGAGTCATTTCCATTCTCAGGATAACGAAAATCATTAATTATATTTGTGAGCGCTGGTCATACTCATTTAACGAGTCGCTAGCTTTAAACATGATTTTGATGTTGAAAACAGAATATCTACTCAAATAGCAATATCGATGAAAAAGCAGCCATTCTCTCTACCTATCTCAGTATCTTTATATATATATATATATATATATATGTGTGTGTGTGTGTGTGTGTGTGTGTGTGTGTGTGCGTGTCTGTGAGTATGCGTGTGTGTGTGTGTGTGTGTACATATCTGTCAGTTTTCTTATTTGTCTCTCTATTCCTTTGTTGATCTATGTAGGTCTTTGTATAAGCCGGAGTTGAATATTTTAAATATATTGCAATATATATATATATATATATATATATATATATATATATAATCCTAATCTTTTGCTTTAGTCGCACGCTTCTCTATTAATCGCATTAACTGAACTATACAATGAACATGTCGATTCACCTTATAACTACGTCAGGCTACTGACTTACAGATTTTAATTCGTATCTATCTATCTATCTATCTATCTATCTATCTATCTATCTATCTATCTATCTATCTATCTATCTTAATGTCTTTAGCTATCTATCTTTCTTTCTATCTCATTATACCAGTGACATTTTCTATCTATCTAGCTATCCAGTTAGCTATTTATCTACTTTGTCTCGTCTTGTTTCAATCTATCTAGATGGATAATGCGCACCATTTCCCATAGATTTTTAAACCTAAACGTTAGGTTTGTATATTATACATAAGAATTAGATATTAACTTTATTATGACAGGTTTTGTCATCATATGTATAAAAATTGTTTAATCGCTATAAAGAGACTTCATTTTCTTAAAACATATTTCTATAGATATTGAAAATATTTTAACTTGTTGTACCACAGGGATGTGCGTTGTGGTACAGTGGATATCGGCTCGGAACGAGAAACCGGGGAGCAGAGTTCGAATTCCAGTTGAATCCTTTGCATTCACTTACGCACAAATACCCTTGGGATATGTATTAATCCGTCTCTTCCCTCCAGTTATGGGTTAAATAGTAGCACAGATTGGGTTCTATAGCCTTGGTCGGCAACGAGTCTACCGCATGAAAGCAATGGTAACCTACTGCGGGATAATCTTCTGCCCAGTCAGTCATGTCTCGAAAAAGACATGATCGCCATAGCGTGTTTCACGTATGGCACTTAACTGACTGACTGACAACAGTTCATTTCGAAGTTAGTTTTTGTTGTCTATGATCAAGATGTCTGGGCGCCGCTTTCGCTGCATTCCAGCTCCTTCACTGATTCCTAGGTGCTTTTAGTCTTCTTTTGTTCCAGTTCCCTAATTTTATGATAAGCAGTAAGGATTTTCTACCAAAATTTTAAAAGAGATTAAACAATTTTTATAAAATTATGAAAAATTACTTTGATCGTTCCTCTTAATAATATTATAAACATTTTGCTCTGAAAAGGTTCGTTTTTATTAGGTTTTGGGCATTTTTATTCATACTATGCTGTTTTTTTAGCAATTTAATGGAGGTACCTCTTTTACAGTACTGAAGAGACCTTTCAACTCATTGTCTTTTTTGGCAAAGAGCTTGAGATCATCCATGTAGAGTAGGTGATTGAATACTTACTTGTTTACTTTGCATTCATAGCTATTATTGTTTAGTGGATGCGAAAGAGAGATTAAGGACCGGCAAAACACAGGGGTGTCATGGAATCCCATTTAAAGTTTCTTTGTCGGATATTCAGGCGGTGTGAAATGGTGTGATTTAGATGGTGCTATTATTATTATTATTATTATTTCTTCTTCTTCTTCTTCTTCTTCTTCTTCTTCTTCTATATGTCGTGTCCCTTCAGGACGTAGGTGATCATGGACTTCCATATTTTTCTATCGCTTTCAATATCTCTTTTCTTGTACTCCAACTCAATCCCTGCTCCAACATTCATCTGCTCAAGTATATCAAGTATGTCATGCCTTGATTTACCTTGTTTTTATTTCCCTCTATCCGTCCCGTGAGCATGACCCTTTCTTCTTTATTTTATGTCCCAAAAACTTCAGCTCTCTTTTTCCTGATGTTAAGTACAAGTTTCCTTTTTGTATTCATCATCTCCAAAACATCATTGTTGCTTACGTGTCTCGCCCATAGTTTCCGCAGCATCTTTCTGTAGAACCACATTTATGCTGCTTCACATCTTTCTTTCAACTTGGATAAGCTTTTCCAACATTCGCCGTCATATTGAAGAACAGAAATCACATACAATCCAATACTCTCTTCTTTGATTTTTTAATAAACTCATTTTTACTTTATGCAGTCGATCTTGTTCTTGTTCTTGCTGTTATAATTAATACCATTTGTGTTGTAACCTATGTTACAATTAAAGTTATAAATTTAAAATCAATATATACTGTGGAATATACCTTGCAAATATTTAATCAAACAAGCAGATACGACAATTTACCCCTCGTTAAACATGTGAGTGAAGGAAAAGTTCCTGCGAAAAATTTTTAATCGCGTGCAATAATATTAAAAGATTTGTGCAAACTAAACACTAACAGGATCAGACGGTTAATTTTAGAATAGCCATCGCTGATTGGCTATTAATCATAGAACACGTTAGAACACGTAATTGTGCACTAAATTTCATCAAATGTTCGTGATCCACTTTTACCAGTATTTAAAAAAGAAAGTTCAGTGAGAAATTCGACTCAGAGACAGGAAGCAAACGTCCGTTCCAAGTCGACAGAACAACAATACCCCACTTCGTTTGCCATACGGCCCGATCCTGAATCCTCAAATTTTCAACTCTATTCCACTCACCTACTTCAATTTTAACTCTAACACACATCAACTACATTTTGGCGCCCCCAACTTAACATGATTAAGTTCGATCCCCTACAATACTATCAGTTATAAAATAAATTTATTTTCATTAATTTATATTATCGTTAAGATATCATGTTTACGTCAGTGACTATTAATACAGCCCTCTCTATTTTGAAGACTTGTAACTTTTATCTATGCAGTCAGCGTTGTAGATATCATTGTCAGCTTCGAAGATGCTGCTATCCACATAGCCATTTTGTCCCTGTTCTTCAGAAAGGGATGTCATGAGGTTGTCTAGTAGATCAGATTTCTAGATTATATCTATTGTATTTGAGGCGGCCCAGACTTTAGCTATCCAAATTTTCACATCGTTTTCAGTTGAATTTTTCTCTTCTTACGTAACTAAAAAAAAAAGAAAGATTTTATTGATTAACATATACTGGGAGCAAGAAACTACTTTCTTACGAATAGAAAATGGATTTACTAAATATACAAACATAGAAAGGGGCGTCAAACAAGGTTCTGTCTTTTTAAAAGAGAAGCATATTTCTGAGAGGAGAAGTAAAATTTCTACCAGGATTCATTATTGGCGACCCTAGTCTCAACGCCATAAAACATGCAGATGACCTTGTCTTGATAGTAAACAAAAGCAACTACAAGAACTCTTAGAAAAGTTAATAAAAAAAGCAAGAATAAATTAATAAACATCAATTTTAAGAAGACAGTATTTATGCCTGCCAATGAAGTAGTAACAGCCAAACATGGGAATTACAGACCGAAGTTACCATAATCAAGTATGTACACAGATTTGAATATAGAAAGTGTTTAAACAGAGGATAGAAAATGCAACGCCTACATTCGAAGGTATATTGGTATCGAGAAATATGCCTTTCAAATTATAAGTAAAGTATAAAGAAACAGAAAAGAATACTGAAATGTTATGTAATATTGCTCCTCTTATATTATCATCAAGAGACCAGCATCCGCGTGTAGGTTCCATCAAGCTTAGACTCAAGAGTTTTAGTTAATGTCCAAGCAATGACACCATACATTAATACCACTTCTATAGTGGATCCAAAGAACCTCCACTTGAAATATTGATCGTGAAGATGATCTACAGTTCTACATAATGTAGAAAATGCCAACAACAATATTGGACTATGTTAATACTTCTAAAAGTAACTAAATTCATAAGATCAAGGCAAACTGTCTCAGATGAAGCAATAAACTCTTTTAATACTTAAGAAAAGAAATAAATTATATTTAAAATGATGTGAAAATTCACATCGTTAAAGTCTGATTAATTACTATTACTAATTATTGCTAGAAAATGGTAATAATAAAAATGGCTAACTTGGACATTTGAAACCTTATTAAAACTGTTTTTATTTGAGTTATCATAAGAAATAATTAATGTAAAAAAACTGTTTATGCTTTTTATTGCTAAATAATACATATTTTACTTTGAATATTTAACTTAAAGACATTAGAAATTGCCATATAAAACTAATTACTATTATTTTTATTATTTGGTCAATCTTGTTCAGACATTCATGAGTTTATCACAGTCTTGGATAAAGGTCAGAAAGTCATTAAGGTAGCATTTTGTGTCATAACATAGCTGGTCAAAGTAGCTGGTTGCTTGCTGATTACCAGCCCATCTTCCTCCAAGGCTAGAGGTCTAGAGCAGTATATCTCTCACAAGTTCTTGTTCTTCTCACCAGCAGTGTTCTGCCAAGTGCATTCCCCATTTGTGTAAGATTGTAGAAATATCTGGGATGGGTTTATAGAGCTGTGATTTAGTCAGATTTTGTTTCCAAGAAATGTCAAATATCTCTCTCAGTATCCAAATAGTGGTTCCATCAAGTTTAGACTCAAGGGTTTTAATGTCCAAGCAGTGGCACCATACATTAACATCAGCTCTACAGTTGCACAAAAAAACTTTCTTTTGAGGTTTTCTGATAGATGAGATTTCCAGATTAAATCCATTTTATTCAAGGTGGCTCAATCTTTAACTCTGTGATTTTCTTTCCTGTCTTAATGGTTAGTCTGGTTAGTATAAGAGGTTAAATTTGCAGCTGAGCCTCAAAAATGATCTACAGTCTGTTATTAACTGGGGTAAGAACTGACTTAAGTTTTAATGCCTCCAAAATAAAACTGCTCTCTTTCAATCATCTGAGATAACTTATTTTAATTTCTGTCAGCATGTCTGATGACAACCTTTTGGAGAGTATCGCATTGCGTTTTTTCAGGTTAATGTTTTCCAGTGGAATGAGGAGGAAAATTATATTAAATCAATATCAAGGGTTTTAACTAATGTTCAAGCAATGGTACCATACATTAACACCACCTCTACAGTGAATCGAAAGAATTTCTGCTTGAGGTTGTTTGGTAGATTAGATTTCCAGATTACGTCTATTTTAGTCCAGGCGGTTCAGGCTTTAATTATGGAAGTTTTCATTTCTTTTTCAGTAGGATATATTTCATTTAGTGAATCAATAAAATATGTTGAATCTTTTGCATAAATTATCACTGGAGTAGATTGTTTTCATTTTTGACTCATGTCACTTCTAGATTTCTTACTTATCTCTAACGCAATTCTGTTTTTTTTTTCACCACTGCTCTAGCCAGGTATTGAACTCACAACTCTTTAGGCCAATTCACTGGATCCAACCAATGCTTTTATCCAACTGGTTTAGTGAACAAAAGAAAGTTCAAACTTCCAATCACCTGAAGAATTTCGGTGCATCCAACGTCAAAAACGTCGGGAATATAGTAACTAAAATGAGGACAACTGTCCTAACAATATAAATAGTGTAAATAATTAAAATACCTCATCTCAGAAATAAAACAAACATTTGCGTACATTTTGCAATAACAGCGTAAACTCTATAAATTCCTATATTTAATGAATTGTAACCATATAAACGTTGAACAAATGCTAAATTTATAATATATATTTTAAGTGAGCGAGTATTATACGCGATATATATATATATATATATATATATGCAATCACACCCTGATTGAGCACTCTGGAAGAGTGGGAGACTTTGAAAACAGTAGCTACTCCGGCATATACGCATCGCTCATTCAATAATGAATTAGAGCACGCTAGCTATTGGGCGTGTATAATGATATACGCGCTAAAATGTCCGCTTTCTTATACCGGACGCTCGTGGCCCAGAGGTAGAATCGTTGACTGACGCCATTTCGGTCGGGTTTCAATCCTGGCTTAGGAAGCGATCGGAGTCTAACCGTACTGATGAGCTGTGATATAGCAAAACAGATCTATCTGCGGATAACTATAATATATATATATATATATATATATATATATATTGTAACTAAGTTGTAGAACTCGTAGGTTTTTAACCTGCTGTTCATGCATTTACTTTTATAAAGAGTGTTCGATACAAACGTAGAGCGTTATATTGTAATAGTTGTTACAATAGGTTATAAATTCATAGTCTCAGAACCCTTGATTTTAGGCAATATATATATATATATATATATATATATATTGCCTAAAATCAAGGGTTCTGATTTTTTGCTTGTATGTATAATATATGAATAATTACAGTATCTGGTATTCAACTTATACGTATGTCCACATACGAAATCCATACGTCAAAAAGCGTCTTAGCAAATTTTACTGTACTGGCTATTCGTAATCGAGGTACTTCCTTTTGCACAATGAACTCGCGTTTCAACTTCTTCACCTTTCTTTCTGCATCTTTCTTTTGAGATATTCTTGGTTGCGTATGTTCTCAAGACATTGCCTTCATGCCAAATTTTCCTAATGTCAATGGTTACAGTCTCTTCAAATGAGCGAGAAACGGCGTATGAAGAAAGCTGACACCTTAAAAGATAAAAATAAAAAAAAATAAACTATCAAAAATAAAAATGCAAAGATGCTGATTAAGGTAAGAATGAAATAGCGAAAGACTTCGAAATTGGCGGTTGAAAAGAACATGACCCCCTTACCCTACAAGCGAATAAAGGATTTCTATAGATGACAATAGAAGGAATAAAAAGCGTAATCTTTCTAGGTGATATTCAATAGGAGGGTCGTCTTGTATAACGATGGAATTCTTTCAACTGTCTCAAACGGAATAGAGCACACATACGCACGCTCACAGACACACAGGCGTGCGCACTCACATACACACAGAGAATTCTTTATCACTCTCTTACACACAGACATAGAAAGAAAGAGAAAGCTACTTACAGATAATCATTATCAATGCATTTATACGTCTAATAAACGTTTTCTTTCTGCTTTGGAGTATATGTGCTCAGGGTAAAGTATAGCGAGGCATTAAAATAAACACAGCAATCTGAGTTCAAATCCTTGGCTCTTCTCTTACAATAATTTAACTAATGCAATTTCGTAAGGCATGAGTTATCCCTTTGTTGTATATTGGTTACAACCCTTTGTTGCATATTTTAACCAATGTGCAAAAAAGGGTTAACTCTTATCCACAGCTATGGGTAAATAACAGAGTAGGTCTTGTCGAATGGCCTCGTGTGTAAAAACGGTGGTTTGTGAATCTGCTGATATAATTATTGTTAGTTAAATTCCTGGGTCGAGCAGTGCATAAAGGTACTCAGTGGTTACGGGCGAGTAATAACTTAAAACTTTTAAATAATTATAAAATAAAACAGACAAAATATCCCTATCCATGATCAGTGGTTACAGGCGAGCAATAACTTAAAAAATTTAAATAATTATAAAATAAAACAAACGAAATATCCCTATCCATGAGTAGTGAAAAGAGAAGAGTCTACCCGCGAAGATTAAAGAAAAGTTTATGTTTATTCCTTGTAAGTTACCAAGATTGATAGGAAGACCGGATGACACAGCGGCCAAAATGTTATGATCAGACAAAAAATAGTCCTAATATAGTGTAAATAATGATAACTTCTGAACAAAGAAATTCACATAAGAATGAAACTCGGTCACTTTAGTCTTAATGGAACAACCGGTTGAAAACTCTAAATTCCAAACCGTTGAGAAATCAGTGGGAAACGACCTCATTATCTTTACCAAAAATCTCATGGCAATTTACATATAATAAAGAAAAAAAGATTCTGTGGAGAGTCATGATCGTCTCTCTCTCTCTCTCTCTCTCTCTTGATCGGACAACATTAAAAAATGTTTGTCTTAATGCCTTACTAATCACAATACGCCGTTACTTGTTGATATTCAATACATTTCTGTAGCAACATTTTTACAAGACTCTCTATAGTAACATTTAGCATATTTGAAGTAAAATCGTTACAGCGAATATTTATAGGAAAATTACACACCGTGTATTTCTATAGTAGGATATATAAGAAAGCATTTACGATCAGAAAATCATCAACATTTTTTATCATTAACTAGCAGTATAGCCCGGCGTTGCTCGGGTGTAATGAAAGCTTTAAAACTAATCCATGATCCTGGAGCTCAG